>SNQJ01S0232785.1:11691-25782 GCA_010110895.2 Picea sitchensis | reverse complement strand
TGTGTGATTGTTTATTTATTATTGCTCATTATTGGATAATAATTCTACATTGATATAACATTTGAAGAAAAAGGATTATAATTACATTATTACTGATTCACCCCCCCCCTATCAACACTAACTCCACCACAGATCAACTCGTCTTTCTCCAGTGTAGTTACTACACCTCTCATATCGTAATTTGGTGAAATTTGAAATTCCACCCCTATCTCTCTACAACAATTGCAGTAACACTTTTGTGAAGCTTGTTGAGAATTTATGGGATGATTTGGGGAGAATTTTGGCATAGAGAAATATCCTTTCCCTAGCACACCTACTGCACCTCTCATATTAAAAATTCGTCAAAGTTAAAATTTTAGGGATTTTCAAACTTATTGACATTTTTTCTAACATTGAACCTTCTAATTCAGATTTCTAACTTCTTCTTATTGAGATGATGTATTGTCTCATATTATAAGACAACTTGGATGGTGCTACAAATTTTATAGGTACACACTTGTATATAATTTATATCATGAGGGTGGTTGCAGGAGATGTACAATTGACAAAAGGACATATTTTCAAGCAGTGACAGTACATCCAAAGGGATCATAGATCTAGTGCACTCAGAGGAAGCTCAAGAGTTGGAGACAACAATGCTGATGTCTCCTATAGTATATGAAAAATCAAAATAAAATGGAAAACCAACAACAATACTCCAGTTTTACATATCAGGTTTGATATTTTATATTGTTGCATCTTAATTAAATGTTGTAATTGGGAAATCAATCTTTAGAGTTCTATTACTGCTTAATACATTTTCTATCAAATGTTTAGTAACACTTGAGTATTATTGGTATGATGATCATTATGTAAATGCTACTGTCTAGTACTAATGATGCACTTATTTACAAGATGAAATTGCTCTCTTCTAGGAAATGTTCTTGGTTGTTGTCTCTGTCCCAAGCAGGTTACCTTGTAAATTCCATGGAGGTTACCATGGAGATGTTATTTTTTTGTAACAGGTAGTTTACCTTGTAAATTACATGGAGGTTACCATGGATATGTTCTTGTTTTGTTTCGGGCAGGTTACCATGGAGGAATAATTGGTCACAACACTATAAAAGTGTTGTTCATGCTTTTTATTCTTGTTCTTGTTCCAGGTAGATCACAAGTGATAGCTCCGAGAAAGAGCTATAGTGATGGTTGTACATGTTCATGTTCTTGTTCTTTTTCTTCTTCCAAGTAGGTCACAAGTGATAGCCCTAAGAGGGAGCTATAGTGACGGTTGCAGGAGGCAACATATTATATGATCTCTAGTTTGAGACATGGAGCAAACTATCTAGACAAGAAGTTGTATACATGACAGTATACATCCATGTACTGAAGTAGAAGAGGAGGAAGTTAGAACCTTTTGGAAAGAAGTGTACTTTTATGGGATACAAAGTGTCTCATATGGAGATTAATTGTGAGGAGAAGAAGGCTCTGAGGGATGACTGTACAGTTCCCTCTAGTCCAATTTTCCATCCTTCAAACTATCAATAGGAGTTAGTAGGGCCAACAGGGCCAGTGGATCTACCTAGAGATGTTGTAGTGACCAGGAAGAGACCAATATGGCTTTGTGACACTTTGCAGGATGTAAAGAGGCATGGAGCTCCAAGTGATAATTTTAGGGAGAGAAAATGACCTACGAGGTTCTTGAGTTATATGACATCGATCAATCATATCATTGATTCCAAACCTTCTAGGAGGAGTAGGTGGATCCACCAGTGGTGAGATCAATGGACCCACCAAGTACCATCTCAGAAGGATCTAGAGTTCATAGGGTGTCATACCTCAATATCTAGTAGGGAGGAGCAGCCCCCCAAGAAAGTTCATAAGATATCAGAATTCAAAGGAAGTCAACATATGTAGAGGGAGAAGATGGCTTCGAATATTGTATAGACTAAGAGGGATTCAAGATTCAGAGGGAGAATGTAGACTCAGAGTGATCTTGATATCAAAGAGAGTCAGCTGAATTAGAGGAATATTCTATCATTCAGAGGGTGTTCCCCCTCAAATTCAAGTGGGAGAGATGCATCTTCTAGAACTAAAAAAAAGGTGTCATGAGTTGAGGAGGCCTCTAGGAGATGTGATATCTTCTGGGAGGATACACTTGTTTCAGTAGAATTTTCTACAATAACAGAGGAGGCAACCAATCAAGAGGACTGGGATATGGATTTTGTCTCATTCATAGAGGGAGCATCCAATGAGGTAGACTAGATAGCAGGACTTACTCCAGTGATAGATGGAGTTGGCCTCATAGTTCGAGGTGGAGGATATTGACTAGATGTACTATTTATTTATATTAGAATCATAAAATAGATCAAATGATATCTTCCTCATACAAGGAAGATATAAATAAATGCTAGTATTCCTCCAGTGTGTGGTTGCATCAGGCATCATTCTACCAGGATTGGTGGTTTAACCAGTGGAGAATGAAAGATTCACTTATAGGGGTTTACCTGTAAGTGACACTCACTCACAAGGGTGTACTTGTGGTGGTGAGTGGTGCTGGTAAGCATCGAGTATAACTTTTCCTAGATTGGACTGCAAACCAATGGAGATAGAATACCTTTATCACAAGGGTGTACTTGTGGTAAATGGTCCTAGGCGTAGTCCTTACTTACATGGGTTTACCTATGGATTTGAGGTGCTTCCACGTGTTAGATAGCATCGGACATCATTCTCCCAGGATTGGTGGTTTAACCAGTGGAGAATGGAAGATTCACTCACAAGGGCTTACTTGTGGTGACATTCACTCATAAGGGTGCACTTGTGGAAGTTAATGGTCCAAGTATGGTATTATTTGAGACTTGAGGTGATAAACACAATTGTGTGGAGATGGATCATCAACATGGCTCATGAAGAAACTTTTTTATGCTAGAAGAAATCCACGTATGGAGAATGTCTCCCTCGTTGAGAGGGAGTGTTAAATTTTTTCAACTTTGGGAAGTCCTTCTCCATAAGAAAATACAAGAGACCATTACAGAAGACCCTAGAATTCACTAGAAAGAAATATAACACAATAATATCAAGTCGTCTCCATTGAAGCATTGAAGAAACACTTGTAAAATAAACAAAATAAATAAAATAAAGTTAAAATACAAAAATGACAAGTTGGCCCTACCAGTAAATTAAGGTGACTTGAATAGTATAAATAAAGGTAGATTCATTTCATTATTACACATCTCATCAACTCTACTCTTCTAGTGCGCATTAGCGAGTTGCACTTGTAGTTTCTAGTTGCTAGTTGTGCTAGTTCTATGGTGCGCTACCTTGTTCTAGTGGTGTGCCATACTTGAGGGATATTCCTTACACTAGGGCCCATCTTTTTATGTTCTTGGAACTCTTCACTTGTCTAGTGATGTATTCATGAACTTGGATTGAATTTAATCTAGAGAAAATTTTGTTTGGTTTTTCTCCCGAGTTCGAGTTTTCCTGGGATAAATCTTGTGTCTATTGTGCATGGCCATTTCCCTTTGATTCTGTTATTTCCACTGTAGTTTTTATTTCAGTTGTAATTTTCAATGTGTAATTAATCTATGATAACAGTAGTATTAAAATATGTTTGAAATCATAAAGTAATAATTATAAGATTTAGAAATTAGAAAAATAAAGAAAAGTTATAGTTGAAACAATGCAAGGTAAATTTTATGTGCCAATGTATTTCCATAGGGCATAACGCCTTGCTCAGAAGTCAGTTTGGGGCACATGAGAAGTGTATGGAAATCTTATGGATCATAGAATACATCCATGGATCCATATCTAGAATCCAGGTACATTAAAAATGTACATGAAGAGAAAGAAGACACCTAAAGCATATAGGGATAAAAATGGAAAAACAAACAAAACTTGTGCAGGGCATAACTATCATCCCGAAGCCCAGATGAAAGTGAAATTTTGAAAAATCATTCATAAGGTACTCATGAAGATACCCAATTTGGATTCTGTCAAAATTACAAAGGAGTTGGCATAGGGATGCTTAAATAGGGATAAAATTGTCAAGTCTGGAGAAAGGGGAAAATGACAAAGTTGTCATTTCCACATTGGTGCAGATTTTGACTGGAGCATTAGTATAACAATCTCAGAGTTGTTGTAAATTCAGTGTCAAAAATATTATCTATGTCTCATATAAAAGTTTCCTTGGTTCCTAATATGTTTATCTATGTAGATGGCCAAATTTGGAGTTTAAGATTATTTTTCATTTGGGAGAAGGTGCACAAGAGGGGTAAAGTGGAAATATTCATATGGCCATAACTTTTAGCTTGAAACTTAGATTTAGTAAAATGAATAATTAGTGGAAATATCTTGAGAAGAAGAGTCCATCTATCAACCCATAAAATTGATATGAGCATAAAAGTATGCATTCGATGCAGATGAAGATGAATGGTGGTGATTAAAGAGTAGAAAATTTATGCTTTCTTTTTCCAGAACTATGTATGTAAGTATTTTTGTCTAAAAAAAATTTTATTGCATGCACATTTTCTTGCAAAATTCATAGGTTCAAGAGGGAAGTTTGGTTCCTGAATGAGAACCACAGTCATGGAATATTCCCAAGGATCTTACAACCATGAGGATAAGGTTATAGGTCTACAATTTAGCATGGGAAATGCTGAGACAAATTCTAATGGAAGAATAGGTAGGCATGAGCCTGTAACTATGAGAATCCTGCAGAGAGAAATGAAAATCTATATGATAAAAAATGAGAAGATTATGAAATCTTAGGGGGAGATACTACAAAGTTTGAATATGTTGTATAGGCAAGCCAATAAAGACTCTGGAGGAAAGCAAGTGGATAGTTCTAGACATGTGACAACATCCAGATCATATAGCAGGAGGGATGAGCATGGGAATGATAGGAAATCAAGGAGTATGAGTAGAAACCATAATTCCCCAAATAAATCCACTAGAAGAGCTCATGCGAGTTTAGGTCCAAGGAGCAGCCCAATGTTGGACTTGGTGTTATGGTGATGGCATTGATGTCAAAGAGGGCCAATATGATCAGTGTTGGACACGATGTTATGGAGTTGGCATTTATGTCAAAGTGGATAATCCAATATGGATCCATAAAAGTCACGGATGGAGGAATTAATAAGAAATGGTTTATGTTCCAGCAAAAGTATGTTGTTCATCCTTGAAGATATCATGAAAAATTTTACAATGGAACTCTGTCTAGATTTATGCCTATGTCTTTACCATCTACTGAAACAATGAATACAACATTGGAACAAATTGTTTCCCCATATCATTGGGTGAGTGCTATTGTAACATAATACAAAAGGTAAACTTAGATCTGTGGCATAATTAAAAAAGGAACTAACTCTACATCTCAAGAAACTAATAAACATCCAAAAATTTATGCAACTTATCTTCAGAGATCTTTCAAAAAGGAAGAAAGCCAAATAAACACTGATTCTAATCAACAAAAATCTGATCTCCATTAAAAATAAAATGAATATAGAAGGAAAACAACTACAAGAAGAACTCCCCCAAAAAGGTATCAACATATCTTTCTTGGCTATTGCTTCTCTTGCAATAATTTTGAGCATAAAGCATTGCATTGTAGAGATTATGGAAAGAACAATCATAAGAGTGTTCAAAGATATGGTTATAAGAACAACAAAAATAATAATAATCAAGGGAATATAAACTATAATTCATTATCTCCATTACAAGATTACAATGTTGAATGCTACAAATGCAACAATTATGGTCACAAAGCTAGTGATTGTAGAATACCAAAGCATCCCATGAAGACTTCCAAAATTCAAGAAGAAAAGCATAAAAAGACATGGAAAGAAAATGGTACATAGTGTAAGGTAGCCTTATATGCTAAAAATAAAAGAATCCAATGGTATGTTGACAGTGGATTTTCAAAGAATATGACAAGAGATCAAGACAAATTCTTCATTTTGAAAAGGAAAGAAAAAGGAAGGTTTACATTTGGAGATGATGTCTCTGCCAAGATAGTTGGAAAGGGTGCAGTCAGTTTGGGAAATAACATAGCTAATGTTAGAAAAACAGGATTGCAGAGCAATAAATAAAAACAAATACGTAAATAAAACACAAAAGATACACAATACAATAGAGATACAAATATATGTGGTTTACCCAGTGTGGGCTACATCCACTAGAGAAATTACCAGGTCCTTCCTTTTTATTATCCAACAAAATGAAGGGATACAACCTACAACACACTCATTGTAACTTCCTCTTTTTTCTCTCACAATCTCCTCTCTCAGAATACAATATTCACAATGATACACAACCAAAATACAATTCCCTCATAAAAGAGGGTTTCCTTCTAGGGAAAAAAACCCTAACATAACTTCTACTATAAGATCTGTGACCTTATAATGAACGGTCCAGATTTACTTTGAAATTACAATATACATTTACAAGGAAATTTTTCCTTCAGGGGATTCTCCCCCAAACCCCCGCTGAGGGCCCGCTTGCCCTCGAACCCCCCAATCGGGGGGATGATCCCCCCATACCCCCCGCATGGAGGGGTGTACAATATTTTGGGGTGTATAGTCTTCATGGGGTATAAACATGGCTGAAAACAAATATCTCTAAATCAGGAAGATAATCAGGGTCCACAACCAACAACTAAAGCATAAAATGTGCTATTAGTTGATAATTTGAATCCTAATCTCCTCAGTGTGAGACAAACATGTGATCAAGGACACATACTCATATTTGACTTTCAAAAATGTGAAATTAGAAAATAATATTCAGGAAAATTAGTATCTATTGCACCAAGGACACCAAGCGATGTATATATCCTAAACATAGAAGAAGAAGAAAAATGTTGCATGGGTCAAGTAGATGAAAGTTGGATATGGCACAAAAGAATGGGAAACATAATCTTTGATAATCTGATAAAATTTAGTAAAAAGGAAGTTATGAAAGATATGCCAAATATTATAAAACCTTCAATTTTTGTTTGTAAGCACTGCCAACATGGAAAGCAGAAAAAGTAAGATTCAAGACAAAAGATTACTCTACATCAAAACCATTAGAACTTGTTCATACTGACCTTTGTGGACCTACCAGAACTAAAAGCATACAAGGTGAACATTACTTCATCTTATTCATTGATGACTATACACAAATGACTTGGGTATCCTTTCTCGAAGAAAAATCAGAATCATTTGAAACTTTTAAAATCTTCAAAGCACATGTTGAAAATGAGAATGGTCTCAAAATCAAGTGCCTAATATTAGATAATGGAGGGGAATTTACCTCAAATGAGTTCAACAAGTTTTTTTAAACTCATGGAATTAAAAGACACTTTTCAGCTCCAAGAACTCCTCAACAAAATGGAGTTGTTGAAAGGAAAAATAGAATTGTTTAAGAAGCAGCGAGAACTATGTTAAATGAAGCCAAACTCCCAGATATATATTGGAGAGAAGAAATGTATACAACAATGTACATACTTAACAGATCACAACTTAGATTCAACCATGACAAAACACCATATGAATTATGGTTTCAAATACTAACATGAGTCAAACACTTCAGAGTCTTTGGAAGCAAATGCTATATAGAGAGAGATGATGATAACCTAGGAAAATTTGACTCCATATCAGATGAAAGGTATATTTCTTGGTTACTCTTCCAAAAAAAAGGCCTATAGATGCTATAACCTGAGGCTACACAAAATTGTGAAAAGTATAAATGTAAAAGTGGATGATCTAAAATCAAGAAGAATCAAATCTCAAGATAATTTACTATTTGGTGAAAGGAGAAGAAATGATGATGATGAAGAAGAAGTTGAAGAAATACAAGAAGATGAATCACAAAGTGAAGAATAAATGGAAGATAAAGAATCACCAAGACAAGATTCAAAAGCACCATCAAGGAGAGTACACAGAAATCATCTTGAAAGCCAAATCATAGGAAACACAAGTGTTGGAGTTGAAACAAGAAAAAGGATAACATATGAATTAGAACAAGCAATTCTCTCCCTAATAGAACCCAAAATATTTGCATAGGCCAGCGAAGATGAATACTGTATCAAAGACATGAATAAAGAGCTTGATCAAATAGAGAAAAATCATACATGGGAGCTTGTCCCAAGACCAAAAGACAAAAATTTGGTAGGGACCAAGTGGATTTAAAAAAATAAAGTTACTGAAGATGGTCAATTCATTAGAAATAAAGAAAGATTGGTATGAAAAATATATGCTCAAGTAGAATGGATTGACTTTGAGGAAACATTTTCCCTAGTATCTAGATTAGAAGTTATCATAATGTTCTTGGCATTTGCATGTTTTAAAAACTTTAAAATATATCAAATGGATGTCAAATCAACATTCTTAAATGGAAATTTAGAGGAAGAAGTTTACATAGAACAACCTAAAGGATTTATGTTATCAAAGAACAAAGACTATGTTTTTGAATTATATAAAACATTTTATGGTCTCAAACAAGCTCCCAAAGCATGATTTTCAAGACTTGATAATCATCTACAACAACAAGGATACAAAAGAGGAGCTACTAACATCAATATTTACACTAAAATTGAAAATTAGAATATGATTATTGTTGTAGTATATGTGGATGATATCATCTTTGGAAGTAATTTAAACCCTCTAAGAAAACAATTTTTTCCAGAAATGAAAAAAGAATTTGAAATGTCGATGATTGGTTGATCCAAAAATTGATGTTTTAAAGACTATGGTTAAGTTTATGCATGAGTTGATTTACCATTTAGGAATTAAGAGAAGAAGAATATTTTAGTGAAAGAATGCTGCAGCCATCATAAGGAATGTAGAAAAAAGGTAATCACTAATAACAACAAACCATAATGCCAATATTGTTAACGAAGTTCGACAAGAGTTGCCTATGTCTCCGGGCCTTTATCTCGGTGGGGGAGGATTTCTTATTAATATTCAAAGATTCAAAAATACATCCTAAGTACATAAAATGGATTACAAACTAGTCTGGTTGTTCTCTTATCTACCTCAAGAATCCAACACAACTGACGGTATTGAAAAACGTTGAGCGTAGCTCCTAGAAATGGCCTCCAAAGTTCGTTTCCTCAATGGCTTCCCTGCATAAAAATGGCTTAAGCTTCACAATTCTTCATCATTTTGTTGTATCTGAACCTTCTTGGAATTTCAAAAACCTTTGGTTTATATAGATTCTGAGTTGGGGGTCACCTCCCCACTTCCTCCCAAATTTTGGCCTCAAAAAGGGCTCCAGATCCTAATTTTTGGGAAAAATCCTCCAAAAATCAAGCTAAAATCATTAAAAAATACAAACTATAGGTAAAAAAACCACTTCTTGGAAAAACATGTGTGCCAACCCCTTTTCCCCGGGCTCCTGGTCAAATGGACTGCTACCATATGACCACACGCTAACCTTGCGCCCTAGTCCTCTGGCCTGATCGTATGTGCGTGCATGTGGCCGAGTGATGACACCTTGTCCTATGGCCTCGAGCTATAGCTCCTAGTCAAAGGCCTTGTTCACGAGCTATCCCCCCACCGACCGATGATTATCCCCTAAAATCCACCAAAACCAACTTAAAACAATATTTTGCAACTTGGTATAACAAGAACCAATGTAGATCGGACGATTGGCCTAGGGTTTGGGAAGATGTTGCTCGCCCAGAGGTCAAGGGTTCGAGCTCGACGGAGTTGAATTTTTTTTGACTTGGACCTTATTGGCCTCATTTGGGGTGCCACATGGCACCCTGTGATTGGGCCACCTTTCTCCATTGGATTGGCCCCGTATGCACAGTCATCTGCCCAGTCACTTGTATAGTCATCCTGCACAGTCAGCCGCCTGCCACATGTCACACCTAGAGCGTGCCACATCACTATCACCTATCAATAAGTATAGCCACATGTCTTCCACACTTCAACCATACTTCCACATGTTGGACTATCACTAGGACATGCCATCGTACAGACTACCACGTCAGCGTCGTATAATCCACGTGTCAAATCCGTACCGTGCCAACTCAGCCCGTAAATGCCAAAAATGCATGACACATGTCACCTCCTGGTGCTGCCATGTCAGCATGTTGGAATCATGATGACATCATATTCCATGTCATGTTGATGTACTGCTGATGTCAGCAGTATGACCTCTGACTATTGACTTTGACTTTTTTGCCTGTTTGGGAAAAATTTCAGAACATGATAACTTTCGCATACAGTGTCCATTTTTGGAAAAAATACATACTGTCAGAATCGACACAACGAGCCCTACGCAATGGCATTGGTTTCGTCAGATTCTGAGAACTTTGAAATTTTTGCCTTCCTGGATCCATTTTGGATCATTCCTCCCCACTAATACCTTTTGGTCCTCCAAAAGGATATTAACCAATCATCAAGTGTAGGATAGGCCTCCCCATTTGTCCTTTGTCTTTAAACTCTATCCTGTGCACCTATCGCATCATAATCAATTGCATAATAACCATGACAACTGAAATCATATTGTTATCCATTTGAAATCGTTCACATCTTACTGAATCTACCATCCATGTAGAAAACATTAGCAACAATAACATCAGAAATATGACTGAAAATGAACCAATATGTTTGGCTATTTTTCACAACATTAACTTATCTTTAAGCAAAGTATGATTGAACTCCCATCCTACAACCATCTCGTGTTCATTCTTAAGATCAACTACTTTACTTGGCACAATTATAGGTGTATTTCCTGCATAAGTTGTCTTATTTAATTGTTCCATTGTTAGAAGAGATTGATTTTCTTTAATATGATGACCATGCACAACATATTCATTTCCTTTCTTAAACAAGTGATATTTATTATGTTCCCTATAGAAGATTGCTTTGTGATCATATAAATGAGAGCTTCCTAAGACCATTCCACATGTTTCTAGCAACACCACATCACATATTACTTCATCCACATTCTTAGATGTAATTGCAAACTTTATGATACATTGCTTTGTTATGGGAAATTTATGATCTTTGTTTATCCAATTTAGTGAATAGGGTTTGTGATGCATCTTAGTGTTTAATCCCAATTTTTTAACCACTTCTTATGAAATTAGGTTAGATTGAGATCCACTATCTATCAATGGATCGATATTAGTATGTTTCATTATGGCCATTATATGAAACAACTTACTTGTTGAATCAAAACCATCACCAATTTTACCTGACAAACCAACTGTTGTGATCTTAGTCTCATCACTTGAATCTGACCCCAAGTCTATTGGTCATGTTGTTGTTGCAACTTTTTTCCTCCCTTTCCTCTCTTTGAACCACTACGGTCCCTTCTCTGGGTGAAATGGCCAACAATGTTCATCATCATGCCCTTCTTTCTTACAATGATTGCAAGAGAGATTCTCTTCCTTCACTGTCGATGAATTTTCTTTCTTCCCATTTCCTTTGCCTTTGCCTTCTTTCTTTGAAGATAATTCCCCTGATACACCAACTCTAGTTTTTCATGTTTCAATATATGTTGCTTGAACGAAAACCTCATCAAGATTATTAGGTCCAAACATAAATACATTATTACAAATATAAGCAGGAAAACCTCCTATATACTTCATAAGAGTTTCTTATGTAGTCAATGGAATATATAACATCAAAGCCATCTTACGGAATTCATCTGTATATTCCTGCACCAGTTGTCCTTTTCTTAACTTAAGAATTTTCCATTCAATTAAATCCTTTTCCTTATACCCAAAATGATAGAACTATTTTCTAAGTGTAGAAATAAAGTCATGACACGATCGAAAAATATTACCAACTTGTTGAGTTCCATGTTGCATATTACTTTGCCACTAGATGAGAGTTGTGCCTCCAAGACGAAGCGATGCCAATCTGATTTTGGTTGCCTCATCTTTGATTTGATGCACATTACAATATACCTCCATCTGTCTAACCTAGTTATCAAATTTCTCAGCATTAACTTCGCCATCATACATAGGCAAAACAAATTTTACATTGAGTTTAAGTACTGGCATATCAGGCTTATGCTTTGTTGATTAAGGTTGGTTGTTATTGATGTCAACCCTTGAAGAAAGCCCCGTAGCACAAAGTTTTGGGTAATGGAACCAATATTGTTTAATGTAAATATGACTCATTATTGTCTTTCCATGGTTGATAAGAAGTAAATATGGATGAAATCCAAAGTGGTCCCCTTATGGTGAAAGCCCTCATGGGAAGACGCTTTGCAGAGTAAGAGAACCCATGCTCAATTGTGGAATAATTAGATTAAGGACAATAAATTTGTCAGCTAAACTATCCTAGATGGATATTTGTTGTCATTCCATTTCCCGTGGTATGTTTAACGTCACATAACTCCTCACGGTTAGAGAGTTATGGCCATGAGAAGTTGGAGACCCCAGGTTTGGATAATGGACCCAAGTTTGTTTGATGAATAACGGTATGAGTTATAATATATTTTCAGATAATACTATTATATATGGATATTACGTGTCATTTCATTCCTGGTGGTATGTGGAACGTCACATAACTCCTCACGGTTTTAGAGTTATGGCCTTACGAAGTTGGAGGACCCTCATATGTCATCTAGAAGCCCCAAAAGGTCAAAGTAGTCAAAGTGGTTTAAGAGATTTTAAAAGGTAAATGATAAAGTGAAGTAATGAGTGTATTATAATTCAAAGTGAATACAAAATAAATTTTTTCAATAACAAATTTAATGGAGAAAATAGAAGTGGGTTAACCCTAAAATAAAGAAAGTGGGGCCAAGTGACCTAGAAGATGTTTTTAAGGAAGCTACTTGGACAGTATAAATAAGAGGCAAGGCTCTGTCATTTTAAACACACTTGAGCATATTGAATACCTATAGGTGTCTGAGGTAACCAAAAGATATATAATCTGAAATTTTGAGGAAAGTGAAGAAAAGAAGGCCGAAATGCAAGGAAGGATAAATTATTTTGATGGTGCTTTCTAAGGTATGTTATTTACAGGTCATCTCACCATTTCCGCTATAACGTTTTTTCTATAATGATTCAGATCGTGAAATTTCTATGAAATTCTGAAAACATATCCAATTATCTATGGTAAAAAATTCATCTTTTGGGTTGTTATATTTTGGGAGTTACACTCTGTGGAAAATAGGGTTTGTGGCTAGTCCTGAAACTAGTCAAAAACATGTGTTTCGGGTAAAAACATCATAACTTATTCATAACAGATCCAAATTTAGTGAAAACAAATGTGTTGTTTAGGGTATAGTATTTAGTATTCATTTTAACAGTTTCAGATCATGTCAACAAATATTCAGTGTGGGGCACGCTCTACAAGGTCGCTCTCTAGAATAAGCCAGAATTCAACAAGGTATGCCATTTTTGCTATAACTCCTTTTATGAGAGGTTCCAAGTAGTGACACTTGGAAGAATTGCATAAAACACACTAAATAAAATTGTGTATCAGTTTCAGATATTTATACATTACAGGTACAAAGTTATGATTACTTCAAGTTAGGGTTGTTGACTAATCCAAAACTAGGCATGTGAGACTAAAGAAATGTTTGATGAAAATGTTAGTATCTTGTTGTTAAAGTTAATGAAGGTTTGCAGGAATGTGATAATATACACCAGGTCTATTGCAGAGCTAAAAATCAGATTTTGATGATGAAATTGATGAGGGATTTTGGTTGAGGTACATGTTGAGTACATGATTGAGACAAGTAGTTGATGAGTTGGCACATACATGAGGTGTATAGTTGATGATGTTGGTACATATTGATGAGTCATAGTTGATGAGTAATTGACACATTATTGGTACATACTTGGTACATGGTTGGATGCATTTGTTTATGGTACAGGTTGATTACAGGTTATTTGGTACAGGTTGGTGCATGGTTGATGCACTTGTTTATGGTACATGTTGATTATAGGTTGAGGTACAGGTTGATGCATGGTTCAAATTTATTGGTACAAGTTTATAGTGATATATCTCATAGTGATAGTATGATAGTGGTTCCATCATTCTACTTCTACTTCAGGGCGGTTGGACGGGGCAAGGACAGGTGGTTGTTGTCAGAGAACATAGGGGGTTGTAGCCTCCTTCTGGTTGTAGCCAGAGAATTGGGGAGTTGGATCTTCCCTCAGGT
>SNQJ01S0232785.1:0-11681 GCA_010110895.2 Picea sitchensis | reverse complement strand
AAGTTAAGCCAGAAATTTGCAAAAGACATGCATAATGAATTTGAAATGTCGTTACTTGGAGAACTATCCTTTTTTCTGGGACTTCAGATACATCAAAGCAACCAATGAATTTTTATTTATCAAACCAAGTATATCAGACAAATGCTAAAGAGGTTTGGAATGGAATATTGAAAACTAGTTATCACTCCCATGCAAACCAGTTGTAAGTTGAGAAAAAATGATGATTCAAAGTCTACAGATCAGAGGCAATACAGGTAAATGATTGGCAACCTACAATATGTGACAACATCCAGACCAGATGTAATGCAAGCAGTTGGACAGGTGGAATGATTTCAAGCAGCACCAAAGGAATCACATGTATTAGCAGTAAAGAGGATTTTTCAGATATCTCAAAGGAACAGAAGAGTTTGGATTATGGTATCCAAAAGAAAAATATCTATCACTTGTTGCCTACACAGATGCAGATTGGGCAGGTTGTATTGATGACCAACGAAGCACCAGTGGAGCAACATTCTACTTAGGTGAGTGTTTGGTATCATGGCTAAGCAAGAAACAATCATCAATATCTCTATCTACAGCCAAGGCAGAGTATATTGAAGCAACAACATGTTGTACACGGGTTCTTTGGATGAAACAAACTTTGACAGATATACAGGTTGAGTATGATGAGCCCATTCCAATATATTGTGATAATACAAGTTCCATCAGTATCTCAAATAACTCGGTGATGCACTCCAAGACGAAGCACATTCCAATCAAGTATCACTTTCTATGGGAACAGGTTGCAGAAAAGAACATGAGAGTTGAGTATGTGGGCACAAAAGAACAAGTGGCAGACATCTTTACAAAACCACTTCCATGGGAAGCCTTTGAATATCTTCGCCAAATACTTGGAGCTATTTATACTCCAAAATGAATTATTTTTGAATGCTTATATTATATGTCTTATATGTACACGAGGAAGCACCATAAGAGGACATTTCAGTCAAGGGGAGCAACCCCGGATGGAAATATACCTTTTCCATTGATGATAAAGGGGGAGAGATTTATTAGATGTAGAGGAAAGAGGCATGGTTCGAGGGGGAGTAGATTTATCAGATGCAGAGGATAGAGGAAAATTTATCAGATACAGAGGACAGAGGCATGGTTCCAGGGGGAGCATGAGTGATATGATTTCAGTATTTCATCATAGTGTTTCCATCAATTCCAAAGGGGGAGATTGTTAATTAAGGTTGGTTGTCATTGATGTCAACCCTTGAAGAAAGCCCCGCAACACAAACGTTTGGGTAATGGACCCAATATTGTTTGATGTAAAGATGACTCATTATTTTCTTTTCATGGTTGATAAGAAGTAAATATGGATGAACTCCAAAGTGGTCCCCTTATGGTTAAAGCTCTCACAAGAAGACGCTTTGCGGAGTAAGAGAACCCATGCTTAATTTTGGAATAATGAGATGAAGGACAATGAATTTTTCAAGTAAACTATCCTAGATGGATATTTCTTGTCATTCCATTTTCGGTGGTATGTGGAATGTCACATAACTCCTCAGGGTTAGAGAGTTATGGCCATGAGAAGTTGGAGACCCTAGGTTTGGGTAATGAACCCAAGTTTGTTTGATGGATAACAATATGATTTATGATATAATTTCAGATAATACTATTCTATATGGATAGTACATGTCATTCCATTTCTGGTGGTATGTGGAACGTCACATAACTCCTCATGGTTTGAGAGTTATGGCCTTATGAAGTTGGAGGACCCTCATATGTCATCTAGAAGCCCCAAAAGGTCAAAGTAGTCAAAGTGGTTTAAAATATTTTAAAAGGTAAATAATAAAGTTAAGTAATCAGTGTATTATAATTCAAAGTGAATAAAGAATAAATGATTTCAATAATAAATTTAATGGAGAAATTAGAAGTGGGTTAACCCTAAAATAAGGAAAGTGGGGCCAAGTGACCTAGAAGATGTTTTCAAGGAAGCTTCTTGGAGAGTATAAATAAGAGGGAATGATTTCTCATTTTAAACACACTTGAGCATATTGAATACCTATAGGTTTCTGAGGTAACTAAAGGACATCTAAGTCGAAACTCTGAGGAAAGTGAAGAAAAGAAGGCCAAAATGCAAGGAAGGATAAATTCTTTTGATGGTGCTTTCTAAGGTATGTTATTTACAGGTCATCTCACCATTTTTGCTATAACGTTTTTTATATAATGATTAAGATCGTGAAATTGCTATTCCATTGACAAAACATATCCAAGTAGATTTGGTAGAAAATTCATCTTGTGGGTCATTGTATGTTGGGAGTTGTATGTTCCGGTTGTAGCCAGAGAACATAGGGGGTTGTAGCCTCCTTCTAGTTGTAGCCAGAGAATTGGGGAGTTATAGCTTCCCTCAGGTTGTAGCCTGAGAAACTAGGGGGTTGGAGCCTCCTTATAGTTGCAACTGGAAAACAAAGGAAGTTGGTGCTTCCAATGAATGTAATTCTTCAAGAAATATAAGAAAAATAATTCCATGGTTTTCTCCCAATTTGGTTTTCCATGTAAAACATTGGTGTACTATGTATGTGTGTGTTTGTTCATTTGTCCATTGCTTATTTACTCTGCAGTTATTGGATGATAATTTTTCATTGATATAACACTTGGATTATATGGTTAAAAAGGATTAAATTGCTCTATTACTGATTCACCCCCCCTCTCAGTAATCCAACATGTTTATGAGAATGTTTTCTTGAAGAAGTGGTATTCGAACTTGTACTTGAAGAAGAAGATGATGATGGGGATGAAGGAGGTGAAGGAGGAGGTTTTGGAGGGTCCTCTCCTTCTTCACTTTTGGCTTTCTTTGAATATTCCCCTGAACCAGTATCTCATGTTCCAAGTAATCATCATATAATACTTTTACCATCTCTGACATGGCAAAGAAAGTTCTTTGAAACTCTCTTTCATTTTGAGAAAGTCCTTCTTTAGATGCCATCTTCTCACTTTGGAATGTCCTCTTTCTTAATCCAATCTATGGATATCCTTCTACAAGCTCTCCTTCACCATGACTTAGCTTTTCCTTGGTAATCATGCAAGATCAAACAACCAACTTTCAACCTACTCTGATACCACTTGATCCAAAAATTAATCTTTTAAAGACTATGGTTAAGTAACTTTATGCATGAGTTGATTTACCATTTATGAATTAAGAGAAGAAGAAGATTTTAGTGAAAGAATGTTGTAGACATCATAAAGAATGAATAACATAAGGTAATCATTAATAACATCAAACCATAATGCCAATATTGTTAACGGAGTTCGACAAGAGTTGCCTACGTCTCCAGGTCTTTGTCTCAGTGGGGGAGGATTTATTATTAATATTAAATGCTTCAAAAATACATTTGAAGTACATCAAATGGATTAAAAACTTGTCTAGTTGTGCTTTTCTCAACCTCAAGAATCCAACACAACCGACGACACTGAAAAAGGCTAAGCGTAGCTCCCGGAAATGGTCTCCAAAGTTCGCTTCCTCAATGGCTTCCCTGCATAAAAATGGATTAAGCTTCACAATTCTTCATCATTATTTTGTATATGAACCTTCTTGGACTATCAAAAACCACTGGTTTATATATATTCTGAGTTGGGGGTCACCTCCCAACTTCCTCCCAAGATCCGACCTCAAAAAGGGCTCTAGATCCTCATTTTTGGGAAAAATCCTCCAAAAATCAAGCTAAAATCATTACAAAATCCAAACTATAGGTAAAAAAACCACTTATGGGAAAAAATGTGCACTAGCCCCTTTTCCTCGGGCTCCTAGTCACATGGACTGTTTCCATATGGCCATGCACTAACCCTGCGCCCTAGTCCTCTGGCCTAGTCGTATGTGCATCCATGTGGCCAAGCGCTGGCACCTTGTCCTCCGGCGTTGGGATATAGCTCCTGGTCATAGGCCTTGGTCGCAGGATATCCCCCTACCAACCGGGGCTTATCCACCAAAATCTGCCAACACCAACTTAAAAGAATATTTCACCACTTGGTACAACAAGAACCAATGTAGATCGGATGGTTGGTGTGGGGTTTGTGAAGAAGTTGCTCGCCTGGAGGTCGAGGGTTTGAGCCCGATAGAGTTGAATTTTTTTTTACTTGGCCCTTATTGGCCTCATCTGGGGTGCCACATGGTGCCCTATGATTGGGCCACATGTCACCAGTGGATTAGCCCCATATGTACAATCACCTGCCTAGTCACCTGTACAGTCAGCTTGCATAGTTAGCCACCTGCCACGTGTCACGCCCAAAGCGTGCCACATCACTACCACCTGTCAATCCATAAAGCCACGTGTCTGCAACGCTTCAATTGTACTGCCACGTTGCAGACTGTCACTGGGCCATGTCATCGTATAGATTTCCACGTTAGCGTCCATATAGTCCATGTGTCAAAAATGTATTGTTCCAACTTAGCCCATAAATGCCAAAAATGCATGACACGTGTCACCTCCTAGTGTTGCCACGTCAGTGTCCATACAATCCATGTGTCAAATCTGTACCATGCCAACTCAGCCTGTAAACACCAAAAATTCTTTACATGTGTCACCTCCTGGTGCTGCCACGTCAGCATGTTAACATCATGCTAACATCATCTTCCACATCATGTTGACGTCAACAGTACGACCTCTGACTGTTGACTTTGACATTTTTTCATGTTTGGGAATTTTTTTTGAACATGATAACTTTCGCATACAGTGTCCATTTAAAAAAAAAACATACTTCCAGAATCAACATGACAATCCCTACGCAATGGCGTTGGTTTTGTCGGATTATGAGAATGTTCAAAGTTTGGCCTTCCTGGATCCATTTTGGATCATTGGTGAACTGACATTCTTCTTGGGATTACAATTCTCACAATTAGACAAAGGCATATTCATATCTCATATCAAATACATTAAAGAAATGTTGAGGAAATTTCAAATGAAATATTGCAAACCTATGAGCACAAATATGATTATAGGATGAAAACTAAGAAAAGATGATGAATCACTAAAAGTGGACCAAACCATGTACATACCAATGATTGGTATCCTATTATATGCAACAACAAGACAATATATCATGCAAGTTGTAGGATTAGTGGTTAGATTTAAATTTGCACCTAAAGAGACATATATAAAGGCAGTTAAAAGGATTTTTAAATATCTCAAAGGAACCTTTGATTTTGGATTATGGTATCCAAAAGCATAAGACTTCACATTAACTACATATATTGATGCAGATTGGGTAGGAAGTATTGATGATAGAAAGAGCACCAGTGGAGGAGCATTATTCCGAGGAAAATATCTTCTGTCACGACTAAGTAAAAAGAAACCCTCCATATCACTATCTACAATAGAAGTTGAATATATTGTTGTTTCCTCCTATTTTACTCAAATAATTAAGATGAAACAAATTCTAGAAGACTTACAAGTAAGTATGATCATCCAATTCTTATTAATTGTGACAATACCACTACTATAAACCTTTCTAAAAATATTGTCATGCACTCAAAAACCAAACATATCCCAATTAAATTTCATTTTATAAGGGAACGGGTTTCTATAAACATTGTTAAAGTGGAATATATGGATACTAAATAATAGATTGCAAATATATTCACAAAACCTCTTCCCATAAGTAGTTTTGAAAATATTAGACAAAAATTGGGGGTAATCTCCATATATAATTAAATTGCACAAGATTCATCAGAAAAGGAGTACATGGATAGGAGGAGTATAACCTCAGGGGGGGGGGGAATAAATACCCCCTCTTCCATTGCTGTCAAAGGGGGAGAATAAACAATAAAACCCAGTTAAGAAAAGGGGTTTTTACTTTGTTTCCATCAATACCAAAGGGGAAGAATGTTGGACCTAGCGCTATGGTGTTGGCATTGATGTCAAAAAGGGCCAATATGGTCCATGTTGGACATGGTGTTATGGAGTTTGCATTGATTTCAAAGTGGCTAATCCAATATGGATCCATACAAGTCACATATGGAGGAATTGATAAGATAGGGTTTATGTTCCAGCAAAGTATGTTGTTCATCCTCGAAGATATCATGAAATTTTTTACAATGGAACTCTATCTAGTTTTATGCCTATGTCTTTACCATCTCTTGAAATAGTGAATACAACATTGGCACAAATTGTTTCCTCAGATCATTGGGTGAGTGCTATTGTAAAAATAACCACTTTTAAACTTTGATCTATGACAATATTAACATCTTCCCTCCAAACCATATCTCAAATTGTTTTTAGTGTCTACTCCATTAAGTCTGTGTCTTCATTGAAAAACCAATTGTCAACACAGGAACATAAAATTACAAAAAACTCATATGAGATATTGATTAATGTCAATGTATTCATATCAATGTCTCAACAAAAGGTTATGTTGAAATATGTTACTTGGTCCAAGAATTTCCTAAGAAATCTATGGAATTAATTCAAGGTGTCTCTTAAGGTATACTGTAGGACTATCCACAAACTCACTGAGATAATTGAGACCAAAAAATACATTCTCCCCAAACTACAAGCTAGCTAATAGAAGAAATTGACGATGACAGACTAAGATCAGAGTCTTAGTAATCATTGAATTGGACGATGGTGATCAACTATAGGCACAATCAAATGGCTCGAAATGATTTCACGTTTGGAATAATATGAAGGTTAATTAACAAGGGAAGACGTGAAACTATATTATGCAAAATTTAAATATCCATGTGTCATCGTTATGTTTTATCACATTTTGTCTTGGGATTATCTCAGATCCATCTTTGATTTTTGAAATCAATGAGGACTATCCACTCAATAGATGATTAAAAGCCAACCATTTATTTTTTTAAAGTTCCTAGATAATCCTAGACCATTCACTAAACGGTTGATTAAGTGTGAACCGTCGATTTGACAAGTGCCAAGAGAAGCACTATATATGTTTTCTCTCAATCATAGGCTAAGGTTATATGTAAAATATGAATCAGCGATGGGTTAAAGTGTTGGGATAACACCTGGTTATAGGGTATAGTCACTTCATAAATATAATAAGTGCCTTCAGGCTAAAGTATTGAATAAGGCTTGTGCCTCATCTGTTTATCTATTGGTCACAATGCTTGGTCCTATGGAAAAAGGGGCCACGAGTTAGCGTCTTCCCATTTCAATATAGGCAATGCTCCAGAGAGTTAATTAAGAGTTCAAAATTTGATATATTGGAGGACTAAGAGTGCAGTGAAAAGCATGGGATCGAAATAGAGGAGTCGATCCATGCATGTGATCGACTTATAAGGACTAAATACCTTATCAAAATAAAGACAAGGAAAACAAGGTTTTCAAACTGTAATTGGACAGTATGTGATGGTTACTACTCTACATATTTGATTAAAAAAACATTATTTTATGAAGAGACACATTGATTCAATGTTCTTTACAAAGAGACACAATGGTTCAATTTCATACACCTTTTAGATAACTATATAAACAAAAAAGTACGGTGAAAGGAAAGTGTCTTTGTGAGATAATTCAGAATATCTAAACAGAAGCAGATTCCAAGGAAGAATTTAAAACCTGAAACATACACATGAAGTGAGGGTGCAAGGGAGAATTGGAGTTATCTACAGTTTGGATCATGAACAACAGGGAGTTGTAACTTCCTCAAGTTTTTGCTTGAAAACAAAGGATTGAAGTCCTCTACATGTTGGAGCCCGATCTATAGGGAGTTGAAACTTCCTCAAGTTGGTTCTTGAAAACAGGGGATTGGTGTCTCCTTGAGTAGTTTCTCAAAAGAAGGGATATTGGTGTCTCCTACAAGTTGTATCTTGTAAAAGAAATATAAATTTTATGACTGTTACATTTAAAATTATTTGTATTGTAATTTATTGTTGATCAATTGTTATGGTTAATAAATTTAATAATTAAAATTGATTAAAATTTATGAAAAAAGAAGAAATACTAATTCACCCCCCCTCTTAGTATTAAACAACATTTCAATAGCCCAAGTGTGTCTCATGTCAAGCGAATCAAGCCACTAAATTTCAACGATGAGCATAAGAAGGGAGAAGAGGTTGACACACTTGGCTATTGGAAATGAAGAAATATTTCCAGTTGCATGACTATCCCTTAAGGGTAGAAACAACAATTTCAACCTATCACTTGCAAGGAAAGGAAACCAAGTGGTGGGATCAGCTTAAGCAAGTCGAGCACCTTGATGAGAGGAAGGTCTCATGGAGGAAATTCAAAGGATATTTTGAAGAGAAATATTTTTCCAAGCATTACTATGAAAGAAATATGAAAGGTTTATTTGAACTCAAATTGGGAAGCATGACAATGGATGAATATGAGAAGGTGTTCTTTGAGTTGTTGAATTATGTGGGTTTCATAATAGATGATAGGGTAAAAATACAAATGTTTTTGAGTGGGTTACCTTTCTTCTACATTGAAAAGATACACTATGATAACCCCAAGACCTTGGAGGAGACCATAAGGAGAGAAAATCATATTTATGAGAAGCATAGAGGGAGGGAAGTTTTCTAGAAAGACTAGAAAGAAAAGATGAAAGGAAAGAGGGATCAAAGGCATAAAGTTTTTAACCTACCCTTTTTCAAGAACAACTCACAAGCAAATTAGCAAGGACATTCAACCCAAATTGAGCACAAGACTGCAAATTAATTTGAGAAAAGGCCAAGGCAAAAACCTATACAATGTTGGGGATGTGAGGGAAATCACTTGTATGGAGACTGCCCTCAAAAAGGTGAAAGAATGGGGATTTTCCACCACATCCAGGAGGCTGAAAAAGTGGAATACATGGGAGGAAACATGCCAAGGATTTATCCCACCTTGGACAACAAGAAATAAAAGTATCAATCCCCCATGATTGAAGTGGAAGGTAATATTAATAACCAACCCACAACAATTTTAATTGATTTTGGAGCTCGCCATAGTTATAAAATCTAATATTGTTGAAATATTTCACTTACAAAGGATTAAACATAAGAAATCTTAATTAGTTTAGTTAGTCACATGGGTTAAGAGGAAAATCAGTGAGCTAGTTGAATATTCCCCAATAGACATGAATGGATTCAGCACAAAGGTAGATGTGAAAATCATGCCATTAGATTCAGATGAATGTCTAATTAGCATGGAATGGTTGGAAAAACATTGTGTTATCCTAGACTATTACAACAAGACAATCACTTGTCTGGATGAGGAAGAAATTTTAAGGTTGTGTGTTGATTTCAGATAGCTGAATAAGGTGAACATCAAGCAAAAATATATGTTTCCATGGATTGATGATCTATTTGATCACCTGAAAGGTGCACGAATATTTTCCAAGATCGACTTGGGATAAATTTATCATCAAGTGAATATAAAGGAAGAAGATATTAGAAAGACAACGTTCAAAAAAAGATATGGGAATTATGAATTTACAGTAGTGTTATTTGGGCTATCAAATGCCCCAATTGTTTCAAGTTCCCAATGAGTGGAGTCTTCATGGAATACCTAGACAATTTCGTGATTGTGTTCCTCGATGATATACTCATCTACTAAAAAAAAGAAGAGGAATATGAGAAACATTTTATAATGGTGTTGCAAGTTTTAAGGGTGCATAAATTGTATGTCAAAATAAGTAAGTGCATCTTTTATCAAAAGAATATTCACTACTTGGGGCATATTATTTCAACAAATGGGATATCAGTTGATCCTAAGAAGATAGATGCCATTAAAGGATGGTCAACACCAAGAAATGTGACAGAGATCAAATCATTCATGGGTCTTGTTGGTTATTACCGAAGATTCATAAAGGGATTTTAAAAGATTGTAAGCCCAATCACTTCTTTGCAAAAGAAGGGAGTGAAATTTGAATGGACTTCCAAGCATGAAGAGAGCTTTCAGTAGATGAAAGAAATTTTGACAAGTGTGCCAATATTGAAGATTGCAGATCCGAAAAAATATTTTTTGGTTTTCATTGATGCATGCAAGAAAGGGATTGGTGGAGTCCTCACTCAAAAATATCATGTGGTATGCTACAAGTCCCAAAAATTAAAAGAACATGAGAGGATTTATGATACACATGACTTGGAATTAGAAGCCAATTTTCATGCACTAAAAATGTGGATACGTTACCTCATGGGTTGGATATTTGAGTTAAGGATATACCATTGTGGTCTAAAACATTTGTTTGGACAACCAACATTAAATGCTAGGGAAACTAGATGACTTGAATTTCTTAGTGAATATGACATTGAAATTAATCATATCAAAGGAAAAGAAAAACAGGTGGCTAATGCACTCAGAAGAAGAGCACATGAGATGCATATGGAAGCCATCAACATGTACAACACATATTTAAAAGATAGAATTATTGAAGCAACAAACTCATATCAACAATATTTACAAATAAAAGAAACATTACATAAAGGAAATTTAACATAAATTTAAATATTATGATTTGCGAGAGGATGGAATACTCATGTACAATGGGAAAATATATGTGCCAAATTTTGGTGAGATGAAAAATATGGTGCTGAGATAAATGCACAATGTACCATATGTTGGTCACCTAGGATACTATAAATCAATTGAAGCTATAGGAAACCAATAATTTTGGACAAGAATGAAGAAAGAAGTGGTTGATTACATAGCCAGGTGTCTGGAGTGTTAGAAGGTGAAGACAGGGAATATACATCTAGTGGGGTTGTTACATCCATTTCCCATTCATGAGTGGAAATGGTAAGTGGTTACAATTGATTTTATTACAAATTTTCCCAAAACAGTGAAACAACATTATTTCATCATGGTGGTGGTGGAAAAATTAACAAAGGCTGCACATTTTATTCCTGTGAAGACTACACACAAGGCAACAAATATTGCAGAGATATACATGAAGGAAGTTGTCAGGATACATGGAGTGATGTTGAATTTTAGATCGGTTAAGGTCCAAACAACAACCTTTGTTCAACAACACAGGTATTCCAACAGAGGACGAACACCTTCAATAACCACTCACATAACCAGATCAAAGATCAACACACTGATGTTTTCACGTGGTAAAAGCCCTATAGGGAAACATCCACGGCCCCAGCCAATGCAGACACTTGGAGAAGTTTATTAATGCAAAGAAAAGGATTACAAAGAGATTTTACAAGAGAGTTTCTCATAATCGATCATCGGCAAATGACTCTCCATGCTCTTTAAATAGAGATCATGGACCAATCAGGTGTTAAGCCATGGATCAATGGCGATTAAGAATGAGGAGAGTATGAGCCGTCGAATCACTCTATGTCAGGAACATATTGTGATCGTCGTATTTCCTAACTACAAATGCATACTAAAGAAACACACTAAGAAACACACTTTTACCTAATGACATATTAGACCAAGTACATCTTAACTAACTCCTAAGTGTTTAAATATCCTAACATCCCCCCTTAAGAATAACTTGGGATAGGATTGAAGGATTTACAATAATGACACAATAGGAGAAGGGAGGAGGCATTAGAGCCTATACCCCCTTAATGACAACTTCCTGAACTCCTAACATAGATAGAAGTTTGGAAAACTTCGCTTCTGTAAGAGACTTTGTGAAAATGTTTGCAACTTGATCTTCTGTAGGGAAAAAGAGCACTTCAATAACTTGATCATGAATGAGCTTTCTGATGAAGTGCATGTGTAGATCGATGTGTTTGCTAC
>SNQJ01S0232784.1:0-14091 GCA_010110895.2 Picea sitchensis | reverse complement strand
GGGGTCTTGTTGTCTTATTAAAGGGGTAAATTTAAAGTTAAATTTTAAGATGTTATTATCACATGTTTAAATTTGAATTTAAACATGTGATTTTAATCTAGCCCTTTCCCTAACCTAAATACTATATATTAAACCCCCCCCCTCTCACTTTTCACTCACCTATCATTCTAGTATGCTAGCGCTGATCTTTCTCTAGCTTGCGGCCTCATTGTATTTTCTGTGGGAGCGGCCTCATTGACTTGCTGTGGATGTTTTCTGGCCGTCGTCTCCTTGTTCTGCTATGGGTGATCTCTAGCTGCCACCATCTTGAGGGTGATCTTCCAGCACCGGCCTCTTCCCTTTGCTTATTGTTTGAAGTGTGAGCTAGGTGCGACCTCCCTTGTGTTTGCAGAAGGTATAGTTGCGGCCTCCCTTGTGTTTGTTGCAGGTGTAGGTTCAGCCTCCCTTGTATTTGTTGGTTGTGGTATTGTGTTTCAGTGTGTGAGCAGTGTGCGGCACCCTTAACCTTTCGTTGAGTGCAAACCCTTGACCCTTGAGGATACGACCCTGTTGTGTGAACTGATCTTAAGGGTTTTGGCACCCCCTCTTCTCTGTCTGCTGTGTGGAGAGACTATCTAGTTTGCGGCCCCTTTTGCTAGGGTATTCTTGTGGGTGCCATTTGCTGAAGTATACCTAAAGGCTCAGTTTGTCCTCTGTTGAAACAAGGGTTTATACACAGTCCAGTTTCCAGTTCTAAAGTCTCTTGGGGTAAGGGTTTTAATGTGTGAGGGTTTGGGCATTTATAACCTCTGTTGGGATTGGTTTTTCTTTCCTGTGGCCCTTGTGCTTGGTGGCAAGAAAGTTCTTTCATTCTTTGGCATTGAGATCCACAGTGTGAGCTAGGTGCGGCCTCCTTTATGTTTGCAGAAGGTATAGCTGTGGCCTCCCTTGTGTTTGTTGCAGGTATTGGTTCAGCCTCCCTTGTATTTATTGGTTGGGGTATTGTGTTTCAAGCAGGAGCAAGTAGTACACCCTTTAACTCGCTGAGTGTAAACCCTTGACCCTTGTGGATACGGCCTTGTTGTGTGGACTGATCTTAAGGGTTTTGGTACCCATCTTCTCTGTCTGTTGTGTAGAGACTTTCTAGTCTACGGCCCTTTTGCTAGGGTATTCTTGTGGGTGCCATTTGTTGAAGTATACCTAAAGGCTCAGCTTGTCCTCTGTTGAAACAAGGGTTTATACACAAATTCAGCTTTCAGCTTCTAAAGTCTCTTGGGGTAAGGGTTTTAATGTGTGAGGGTTTGGGCATTTATAACCTCTGTTGGGATTGGTTTTTCTTTCTTGTGGCCCTTGTGCTTGGTGGCAAGAAAGTTCTTTCATTCTTTGGCATTGAAATCCACTATAGATCTATGAACTCTAACCTTGTCTGAGCATACCAAAATGGTTCTACATCTCTCCTTGTGGTTACCGTATATCTTCGTGAGGTGCAGGTTGCTATAATGTAAGCTACTAACTCCCTTCGTGACTGATCCCATTCCATCGTTACTAACCATCTAAATTTGTGTATAAATTGTTTTCTATAATCGCTTACTGCTTATGATCAGATCTAAGTATGTTTCATATAGCTTTATAGATCCATACCTCTGCTTATCTTATTCAGATCAGTTCACAGTCTATTTGGTAAAGCTATTGTTTATTAGATCTGAGCTTTGTTTTTGATCTTTAGATCTACTTCGTATTGAGTTTAATGCTGTCTTTCTGAGATCTAAATTCTAGTTAAAGTATTCTAAGTCTTTGAACTTTAGATCTAGCTATTCTGGATCACTGAAATTAAAAGGATACCATTGCTGGGTAATTCTAATTCTAACTCTAACAATAATCTTCTAAACCTAGGAGGATGTGCTTCATGTCCACTTAGAAGTAGTTTCACAAATCCACGCCTTGCTGCATGGTGATAAAAAAATAAAATTTTCCTCCTAGGCTAAGTCACATGGTTCAGGTTAAAGTTCAGGTTCTAAGGATGTTAGATTCAAAATTGGAATTTTCTTTCAATGAGGTCTGGATAAGTTTTACATTAGGTTCCTCTCTCTATATACATATTTTCAAAATATAAATATTCTTATAACATATTATATATATATTTCTAATTTCCATATAATAAATAACATTTAATATATTTATATATAATACCTCTTATAACATTGATGTATAGTATATATATAATACTTTATAACATATTATATAACATTTAATATATTTACATACACTTTCTAACATTGATGTATAGTATATATATGTAATACTTTATAACATGATGATATAGTATATAGTTAATATAAAATAAATAGAAAACATTATAATATATATAGTTAATATACAATATATAACCTATGTATTAATATAATATATGCCATAAACTTCTTTAAAAGCATTTGGAGATCAAACCTGATCTACAACATCCTAGCCATTACCATACATCTCAAAATTCTACTTTTGTTGCATTTATTTTCTTATGTATTGGGTTTGGTCATTGTCAAATTACAAGAATATAAATTGGATGGATCAAACCCTAACACATAGTAGAATAAAGTATACCTTACGCTTACGTATCCTACAAGCTATCCAAACAAAAACAATCACGTTTTAAAAGTTAAAGGATTGGCGCATAGTCACGACTCACTGGAATATAAGCCGACATGGTTGCACGATCAAAGGAACACTCACCAACACAGTTGCGGTCACATTCCGAGTCTCGTCATTCCCCACTGGTTACCGAGAATTTAAAAGGCCTGGCCTTCAAAACCCGACTATATGGTTAAATGGGACACCATTTGCTCAGTTTTAAAAACCCTGATTAGAGTTGGTTACCTCCCACCACTCTCATCAATGAACTCCCTCAAATCCATCTCGGGATCTCTTTTGAGATTGACCAACCCTGGTTCACCCTTGGCTTAACTATGTGACATAGCTCCCAGGAGAATGCTACAACCAACCTACAAAAAATAGAAAGCAATGTTAAAGTTTGTAGCTCAAATCAGTTTCCACAAGTGTGTCTTATTGTGTGGAAACTGGCCATAAAATGTATCCCATGTTTTTAGAGTTCACTCTTATTAATTAGTTAATATGAACGCTCTTTTATAAAGTGACATTTATCATACAGTGACTTAAGTTAAGTCACTTAATGATTTAATTAAATGAGGTTTCATTGATCTCATGGTTAGATCTTGACGATTGAGATTATGTAATTGGCTCAAGTCAATGTTATAAAAAGACAAAGAGGGTATGGACAAGACACACAATTCATTTTATTCAATAGAGAGTGGCAAGTGAGGAAGATCATCCGATTTTCCAAATAGTTGGAGCGAGGAGATTTGAACCGTTGCCGTAATGGAGCATCGAAAGCTGCCATTTTCCAAAAATCCTGAAGTTTAAGCTGCCCTAATATATATATATATATATATATAATTTTTTTATATATATTGCATTTATATTCAAAAAAAATATGTAGAAAGACATTTAAATTAGTTCATAATATATGAAAACATGCATATTTGTACATCAATATAGATAGAAATGGCATCCATACTATATAGTTCATCAATGATTAATCATTCGAGCATCAACCATCTAGATTATAGATTCTAGCAATTGTAGAAAGTAGACCATAAACTTAAGGAAATGAAACTATATTCCAAAACTCGCCAACAATAACATGAGTCATGACCAAATAGTTGTTTACAAAATAGGCCATCTACACACTAAAGTTACTAAGGAAGACCTAAAGGTCCAAAACAATAAAGTTTAAAGTTTAAAGATTAAACCAAAGTCTCAGCTAGTTGCCAAATACTATGAATCTATCATCTATATACTATGACATATAAAGTAATGAAAAGGGAGAATCATCAAATTGTAAACAACTATCGGGTCCTCCTTCCACCACCGCGGGTACTGCATGGGTCTCCACGTGGTGGTAGTGGAGGGGCCTGAGAAGGACGAAACTATGAAGTATATGAAGATGAAGCCCCTTCTGCTGGAGTCCTGAACAAGGGCACCAAGGTCGGGATTGGGTAGTAGTTGGGGGTGGCATTTCAACATGATCATCATCAGCCCAAAAGAACACCCTCCAATTGCTCTAAAAGCAATACCCATCCTCCAAATTATCCTCCTTCTGGATTGTTGTCCCAACGCCTCAAGTTTTGATCCATTTGTGCCTCCTCACGAATGGGACAACAATTTCAAGTTGTAATGAACATAGACCAAGCTCTCAACCCGACTTACATTCAACCCATTCCTTTAATAATGTCTATGGATGAAATTGTGGTGCTCACAACACCTCTCAAGTAGTAAGAAGTGTTCACCACCGTGAAAGCACCCGTGGTTGCCAAACTCAGCCGTAGCGCATTGGCATGCATGTTCCACCACTCAAGAGAACTCGATTCCCTCGGGACTTAATTGCATGGTTATTCCAAAGGCACCATTGCTAAGGATGTAATGGCTCAATTGTCTCCTTATGTTGTCACACTCCTCCTTGTCCGGGACGGGTTTATCTAATGCTTTCATGTAACTTGCTTGAACCTTTGGATCTTGGTGCGTATTTTTCTTGGTCCCACCACCATGTGTCGGTGATGAAAGCCATGATACATGATAGTATTTAGGTGTTAGCACATATGTTAAGGCATGTAGTGGAATATTTAACATTTCCCACCGCTTTTTCCATAATTCCTTATTAACGGTAATATGGTTATAGAGGTTGACATCTCTAGGCTCAACAATGTCTTTAATCAGCTCTAACATGCTATCCATTTGCTCATACACCTCCTAATAGATTACCGACCACCGCAAACTTGATCATGTGATAAACTGACTTGGTGAATTGCAAAACAAACAACTTCAGGACTGAAACCGACTGCCAATGATCGCTCTTTCACTGCTATGTTGCACCTTCTATCATTGCCCATTCATCCCATTCTTTATCACTTCATCACCATAGCAATTCCAGCTTGTCTCACCTTCAATAAAGTCAAGGTGAGGTAATAGCTAGCAAATTTAGTTTTTGCAATCTTAAGTAGTCGCAACCTAGAGTGAGTGTCAGAAGTAATTGACCCTTGTATGCCCGGTGATAAATTTGATGAGTTGCTTCCTTTTCTTCTGTACAACCGATTAATCCATCCACATTCTCTATGCTTGACAATAATATGCATCAAAGGTTCAAGGTGTGAACCAAAACCCAGACCAAAAGATGTGTGATGAACTCTCGGCTCTCAATGATTTTACCTGCTTCCTTACAATTTGTTGCATTATCTCTGATTACTTGAATCACATTAGAAGGACCAACATCATTAATTGTTTTCAAGAGGAGATCTAAAATGTTTTGGGAAGATGCAAAAATTGAAGATGAGTCATAAAATGGAAGTGAAACATTGCACCGCCAGCGTAAAACACCAAGAACATTGATCAAATGTTGGTTTCTAACATTTGTCCAACCATCCGATACAAATGGATACCCCAAAGTCCCCCAAATCATCTGTAAACCGTGTTAGAGCTCTTTGAACTTTTGTATTTTCCCTGTCAAGTAACACAACTCTAGCTTTCTCATAGCCGGGCTCTTTTATCCTTTTGGGGCTTTGTTGATTGCCTTGACAAGATCGTACCAATAAGGGGAGCGAAGCACACTGAATGGGACACCACAAGCATAGAGAAACCACACCAATTTTGCATCCACCTCATCCCTAATTTCCAATACTGGAATTCTCCTCATGGTTCTAGATCCAGAGGTTCTAGAACCAATACCACGTTGAGATGGAGATGTGTTGCCAACAAATCTAGATGAGGCATCGGATTGAAGCTTTGTTTTTTAATACTCATAATTTTTTGTGCCTTCCTCTATCCTTGTATATTTTTGTCTCTGCTCCTTAGATATATTAGGACAAACTGTGACCCCAGTGGACCCCTTGTTGTCATCACTATCCATTACACCACAAATATGCTTCCTTAGACGGGTATATGAACCCGTATAAGGTTTTCCATCATGACAAACATGAGGACATAAAAATTTAATACTTCCACCACCTCTCCCCTCAACTTTTGTTACAAATTGCCACAAGGGTCTCAATAAGTCTTCAAGGCCCTACATTTCCTTCAAAGGCTTCATCAACTTCATATTGTGGGTCACCATGAAAATCACCACTATCATCTTCTTCCCTTCAATGCCTTCCCCCCACCAAAACCAAGAGAACCAAAACAGGAATGATAAAACAAAAGAAAAACCATTTTTCAAGTTTTAGATGAACAACTTGAAATAAAATGAGAGAGAAGAAAGAATGGGAAAGAGAGTAGGAGAGGAGGAAAAAAACATTAAAAAAGTTAACCCAAGGAACTGAGAGAGTTGGGGTTTGGGCTTGCCCCTTTAGCTCTTGAAATCCTGAACCTTTGAAGATGGTTCCTCTTTGTTCTCTCCTCCAAGCTCCTCTTGCTCACTCTCTTCCAAGCTCTCCTTTGCTTTCCCTCCAAGTTCTCACACCGTGCACTCTCAACCTCTCTCCTTTGCTCTCTCCTCCTCCAAGTTTCAAGATGAAAGAATGAGGAGAATAGAGGGAAAGAGCTCCTTTATTCTCCCCATTCTTTTCCCTCAACCCTAAGCCTAAGCTTGGCCCCACCCTAACTCCAAAAATTAAAAAAATAACTTTGCTTGAAGATGTCCCTTACCTAAGCGCATGATTTTCCTTGAAGCGTGTGAAGCTAGCTTTAGAGGGAGACGCCCGAATGGGAGGAATTGGGTTTTTGGAAGCTGCCAGCTTTGAAAATTGAGTCGCTTCGCAGGGGAGCTCAGATTCATTCCGCTTCTGATTGAGCTTCCAAAGGACGACTGCCGACGAGCTTCGTGGCTTCAAGCCCTGGGAGTTTTCCGTAACCCCTGCTTTGCAACAGATCAACGAGGGAGAGAGTGTACACCTGCCCGCCAGTAATCGTGCCGTATAAACAGCACCAACACCGCCCGCCAGAACAAGCCGTACAGTCGAGTCCAACACTGTCCAGTAGAACAGGTCGTACAATCAAGTTCGTACAACAATCAGTATAGTTTCGTATGGTCGTATGGATTCTATACAACAACAATATAGTGCAGCAAGGTCGCACGTGTGGATCTGCAGAGGGATGGATTTGTGACAACCTCGATTTCCATGTAGTTGGGCCATACTAGAATAGTTCGTATAGACCATACATTACAACTAGCAGACGAAGAAGGGCACAATTTTCAGATCTGGAATTTCTCCACGTTTGTCGCTCGCCAGATAAAAATCCTTGTTTCTTTTCCTTAAGAGAGCTCTTGTGGTTCCGATATTATTTTAAATGAAGAACCGATTTGAGGAGCAGAAAATAATCAGAAATTGTGTGGTTTGCTTATCTAGTTTTTTTTTCTGCATAAAGAAGTATATAATTCCAATGTAGTATTTAGATTTAATCTTCTCACTCGGCCATCGGGTTTTGTAGAGAAATTTTCATGAATGTAGCCTTGCCTCGAGAGAAAAAAAATAGATCTAGTTGATACAGTGCAGATTTTTTCAGTGAGCTTGAGGGATAAAGCTCGGGACAACCATGTCAGTCATTAGCGTAAAGGTTGAGGATCTACTTGATGGGGTTTCAAATTTTCTAACTTGGAAGGCAAGACTGATACTGTTCTCGATGGAGCAAGAGTTGTGGGAAGTCTTGTCCAACCCTCCTCCAACTCCAATGTAGACCTCCACAGGGAGTACACCAACAGTGGTAGATCCTGCAAAGTGTGTAGCGAGTGCCACAAGTGCTGGTAGATCCTGTGAGTGTGTAGCGTGGATAAGGACATAAGGTACGTAGGGTGCTCCTGAGTCGCCAAGGATCATCCATCCTAGATGTGTCGAGAAGACCAAGCCCAAGGAAATGTATGATGCTCCTAGTATCATCACCTTTCCAAAGTGATAACATGAGTCAAAAAATGACTCTCAAAACCAAGCTCAAAGAATGAAGGATGACCAACTCCGACAATGTGACCAACTACCATATGAGGATCACACAACCATGGACTGTACTTTATATAACCATTGGGGAAGTTGTATTGATGCAGCTAGTGAATACACTTCCCAATGGGTTCACCAAGACATGGGAACCATTCATCATGGGCATCTTTGCTCGGGAGAAACTTCCCAATTGGGAGAGACTGATGACCGAAGATTCAGGAGGAGACTCATAGAATCCAAACCCAACAAGGGAGGAGGTGGGGTGGAGGAGATGAAAACTTAGCCCTAGTCAGCAAAACCAAGAAAGGCAAAGGGAAATATTTTGTCAAGAAGGGTGATAGTCAGGGAGAGGGCCAACAATTTGGGCAAAAGCGGGACATGAGCAAGATCAAATGCCACATTTTTCATAAGAATGGCCACTTTGCCTCTAGTGTCCACAGAGGAAGAAAGGCAAGTCACAGACAGTTGCAGGCTTGCAGCGACAACAAAGGCATGATTGAGTGAACTTGCATCCAAGTTCAAGAGTGATTTTTCATTCGTGTATTGTCTTTCTACCAACACTACTCCCGTGAGTGCTTGGTACTTGGATAGTGGCGCATTATGCCACATGACAAAGGCTAGAGAGCTATTCAACAACCTATTATAGGAGGACTTAGAGCTTCACATACAACTTGGCAACAATGTCAAGTATCCAGTGAAGGGGCAGGGGACAGTGCAATTACAATTGGAGTCAGGAGGATCCTTTGATGCAAAAGAGGTATTGTATGTACCTGGCATGAAGAAGAACCTGTTGTCCATCTTAGTCATGGATGACAAAGGTTATGAGGTGAACTTATGGAAGGGGCAAGTGTTCATTCGCCCAAAGGGATCCAGTCCAGACATTGTTGTGAGGATTGGAGTCCGGGATGGAAACCTTTATAGACTTCAGGGCCAACCTGTTCAATCATTGATGCACACCAGTGAGAGCTTGTGGAAGTTGTGGCACAAGAGGATGGGGCATCTCCATCACAAAACTCTACTATTATTGAGGCAGATGAGCCACCGGTTTCCATACTTGAATGATCGGGGTGTGCAGAGGCTTCGCGCCAGCTGGCAAGAAAAGTCAAGGCACCTCTTCTCCTAGTAGCAAGACTCATCCAAGGTATCTGGATTTGATCCATTTGACGGGAGGGCCTCCATGTTGTAGTTTCTCGGAAGGGCACATCTTACCATGTGACCTTCATTAATGACTTCTCTAGGAAGATCTGGATCCACTTCATTGAGACCAAGGATGAGGTCTTCATCCATTTCAGGGGGTTCAAAGCTCAAGTGGTGAACATGACAGGGAAGAAGATCAAGGCATTGAGGACAAATAATGGGGGTGAATATACCTCTAATGAGTTCATTGATTTTCCTGAGGTAGGAATCAAGAGGGAGAAGACAACGCCCTACAACCTGGCCAAATTAATGTGGTTGCAGAGAGGAAGAACCGACCGATCATTAGTGCAACAAAGGCCATGATTCATGATCAAGTTTGTCTCTTGTTTTCAGGGCAAATGTTTGTACAACCGCATTTGTAGAACAAGAGCCCACACATGATACTAGAGGATAAGACATCGGAGGAAGACCTGAGATAGGACATCTCAACATTTTTGGTTGTCCGGGGCCTATATCCACATTCCATTGGAGAAGAGGACAAAGTTTCAACCCTCATGAGAGAAGGGCATCTTGGTGGGATACAATGAGGATTTGGCTTACAAAGTCTTCCTGACAGAGCAGCGGAGGACAATGGTGAGTCGAGATGTCAAGTTTGAGGAGAACTGGGCATCTAGGAAATATCAGGACCTCCCAATAGTTGTAGAGGGGTTACAGGAGGTGGAACTGAAGGATGAGCCGAGAGTAGAGACTTCCAGTACAGGAAGCCAGACTCTAGTGGAGGTGGAGGAGTAGTCAGCTCCTTTGACTTCAGTTAGGAGACCCAGGTGGTTTGAGCAGACGTTGTGGGATGCTCGGGAGCATGTTGATGCCATGATGGACCAACATCATAAACAAGAGCCTTCCAACTCTTTGAGGGAGGCAACCAACCAACAAAGTGTGGAGAGATGCCATGATGGAGGAGCACAACCCATCATGAGGAATGATGTCCTGGAGATTGTGTTGAGGCCAGAGGGCTAGCTTCAATGTGATAGATTCTAGGTGGTTTTACAAGGTAAAACATGCAAATGCATGGCAGCAGGGAGAAGTACAAGGCTCGGTTCATAGCTAGAGGAAGCCATCTGGCTTCGCAAGCCACTCACGGGATTGTTTGGTGAGGAGCTTGAGTTGACCTTGATCCACTGCGATAACCAGAGTTGCATCAAACTCCTCGAGAACGTAGTGTTTCATGACAGTCAAGCACACTCCAGATTAGATACCATTTCATCGTATCGTGGCCAAGGAGCAACAAGCTCCATTACATTCCCACGTATTTATACTGGCAGACATCTCACTCAAGCCCCTGGTAAAGGGAAAATTTTCTTTTGAGACAAGCTTAGAGTGGTGGAGAGAATACCTTCCTCGCTAAGAGGAGTGTTAAACAGTCAGATAGGTATTTCCACAAGCCGCAGTCTTCATTGTGGAAATCGGGCCTAAAATGTATCCTATGTTTTTCAGAGTTCACTTTATTAATTAATTAATAGTGAACTCTTTTATAAAGTGACATTTAACTAATAAAGTGACTTAAGTTAAGCCACTTAATGATTTAATTAAAAGAAATCCATTGATCTCACTCAAGCTAGATCTTGATCGCTGAGATTAGGTAAATGGATCAAGTCAATGTTATAAAAAGAAGAAGAGGGTAAGGACAAGACACAATTCATTTTATTCACAAAGAGTGAGTAAGTGAGGAAGATCAAGGTCTGATTTTCCAATAGTGGCGAGGAGATTTGCCACCGAGATTAACGAGGGAGAGAGTGCAACATTGTCCAAGAGAACATGCCATAATCAAGACCGTGATACCAGACATGACCGCATCTGATTCTATATGCTAAAATACGCATAAAGACCAACAAGATGGTCGGTATGATCACTCAGCCAACACTATTATATTCACACTAATGGTACATATTTATATTACAATGGGTGATGCCACCATAGAGAGATTTGCTCTAGATCCTAAAATCATGCATGATGACTAGGCTAGAAAATATTATCCAAATCATTAGTCATCACTTGAGGTTATATTACTAATATCCTAAATGAATAATACAAATATAGGTGACAATTAAACTTAATGATTGGTAAGGTAAGACATAGGCTAACAACCCCCCCCTCAATCACAAGTCCAATCAATAATACCAAAAATAAAGCATAAACTAGTATCAATTCCAAGTCTTCATACTAAAACTCCCGAGATAAGCCTCAATGAACAACTACCGCTTTAAAACCTACTAACTGATGTCAATGGTTCATCCGAATAAACCGATGAGAGCCTAGATATGGAAGTGAACAACAAGTAATAATCAACATTCCCATTGTTTGACACCATCATTTTGCCAAGTATATTAGCTAGAAGAATCGGATGTCTCGCTAATTGGTGAACATGTGTATCACCACTATACTATCGCTAGACAATCGAAAGTGATTTCTGAATCTGTGGTTTGGGATACCCATTGACCAAATGATACTATGTATTTGATGGTTTTTGGATAAACACTAACCAATATTGACACTTTTTAGTGTCCAACAACATCCCAATGTATAATGTGTTTGATTCAATTGCAATTCATTGAACAATAATCCTGCCAAATTTTGGTTATCTCTAGAAAATCTCACTCATGTAATCATGTGGAGTTTGGGGATGTATGCAATTTGTTCAATTTAATTTAAAACTCCACTTGATGAGAGCGACCAAGAGAAGTGAATCAACTTTAGTTTGTAGCACATCTTTGAAAATGCTCGACAACTCAATCAAATGCCAAGTCAGTAATTTAAGGATCCTCTCTTGTCCTCTTCTAGATTGAATGACCATCTATGTGAACCAAAATGTCCACATCATTGCTTTCAAAATCAAAATCAAACAACATCCCACTATGTATGATTCAATTTAAACTTATTGAACCATAATTTTCATGTTCCGCCATCTACGCATCAAGTAGCTTCCCATTTCCAGTGTACTTCATGTCACCTCGGGCATACTTTGGTTCTGAACTTTTAGAATCAATAAACCAATTCCATCATCAATTCCCCTTGTCGGGCTTGAAAGGAGAGACCACAAGTGGTTTCCAGTGAACCATCGCCACCGAATTTGAACTCCCTCCTTACAAGGTGCATGAGAGTTTCATCATTGTAATTCTCTTCTTCTATACTCAAGAGAGTACCATACTTAATCCATTTGTGTACATTATAAAGTGGGTATGTGGAAACAACTATTACGTTATCTCATCCCGTGAGGGCCATTCTCGAAAGCTACGCCATACAAGGGGTCCACTTATGTGAGGTACAAAAATGTTATGTGCTGCTAGATTGCTCTTTACTCGAGATTTAATTCTACAGTAAGACTTATATACCTCGCTATACACTTTTAGACCACTAAGGATCAATCCACTCTAGTGAATCTTCAATCTTGCAAGTTTATTCAATGTTGAACATCTCTCAAGAATGGTTATGTTTGCCACAATGTCGGCAAGGATGGAGATCAAAACACTCATTCTCCATGTGACCAACTCGACACAATGTTGGCACTTATCATTATGATGTTGAACTAGAACATGTGAAAGGTAACTTCCTTGAAGGAATCCAACACTTCGAATTGGATTGGTTTGGAATAATTAAATATGAAAGGTGACTTCCTTTGCATATCCAAGTCCTATTCTATTCTTGTTGTTGTAAATGATTTATTCCCAAGGTCTAGTGATGGGTTTGGAAAGAGTATTTTAAACCTGTTTTGACATCTCTGCGTGAAAGTGGATTTACTGCATGTTGATGATCATTGAAAGGTTTTCTTCACTAAATTCAAAAGAAAACTCTTGAAATGAAGGTTCAAAAATAGCTTCATCTTCGTCTACATCTAGAGTTGTCTTACTGAGTTGCTCCTTCACTATATGTTGATCAAAAGCATCAACAACATCGTCATTATCATTATAGAGAGTATTGTCTCCAACAAAAATTGGTTCAAAAACACTTCACTAGTTGTTGATCTTTTAGATCTATTCATTATTCAATAGTTGGGATTGATCTGAAGAAGTCTAACTTTAGCTTTCTTTGTCACTTGGAAAACAAGTTAGAATTGATTGAAGAGTTGTTTTATTCAATATCATTGTGTTGCATCTAATGGTGTTTTATTAGAGTGTTCAAACTCTAATAATTTTGAATTGTTTACTTCAAGTAAAACACAAAATGAGGTCTCCTTGTGCAAGTAGACCCCACACAATTTGACTCTGACAAAAGAAGGCTTTACTTGCAACTTTCACCTGAATCACTGCTTGAACTTCACGTCATTGAATTTGTCACAACTCATTTTGAATTCTATCTCAATAAGATGAGGTGTCGGATACCACCCAAAAATGCACTCAAACTTGTGATTTTACAATGATTCATTGAGTTAAACTACTCATCCTTGTCAATTACGACTCAAAATTACAATGACTCTTTGGTGTCGGGCTCAACCAAGAATGCACCTGAAAATTACAAATTCAATTTCACTAGATTTCACACTTACAAAAAAAGAACTATTTGTAAGTTACAAGTAATGTTTGTTCTGAAGATATTTGTATATGAATGTGTTGTTGGAGCTTTAGAGTCCAGTCCACCTTTGATGTGTTGCACCTTTTATTAATGTTGAATTTAATGCAGCTGCAAGAGCCATTCTCCTTGGAGGATGACTTAAGACCCTAGTTGTGGATTAGGGCCCCCAGTACTCTCCTGGGGTTCTTGGTCTGGGATCAAGCAGTTAGAGCCATGGAAAAAGACCCTTGTGAGGGCCCCCAGTAGATGACTGGGGTTCTTGGTCTGGGACCAAGCAGCAAAAGACTTTTGTGAGGGCCCCCAGTAGATGACTGGGGTTCTTGGTCCAGGACCAAGCAGCAAAAGACCCTTGTGAGGGCCCCCAATAGATGACTGGGGTTCTTGGTCTGGGACCAAGCAGTAAAGACCCTTGAAAGGGCCC
>SNQJ01S0232783.1:0-10343 GCA_010110895.2 Picea sitchensis | reverse complement strand
ACCTAGCAATTCTTTTATGAAGCATTGCCACATAAAAATACAAAAATATTTCACCTTGCAATTATTTTATCAATCATTATCACATAAAACTACACATACATAAACTACATTGAGTACTAGTGTGTCCAAAATTATGCAAAGTTATACACTTGATTCAATTTCCTAGGATAGAGATTGATGGAAAATATGTATGATTGAATCAACATACAAAAAAAGTTTTGAACTTGAAACAATGTGATCACAATCTAAAAGCATCCCATCACTAACCCAAATGATATGTTGGAAGACGTTTGCATAATTAGAGATTCTCATTTTGAAATAAATCATGATATGGTCATTTAGAATAATGTAGCACTCATACAAGACTTTTCTAAAAAAATACATGCATTTGGCTATTGACATCGAACACTAGAAAAAAGACATGTGAGATATATATGTTATTCTAGTGATACACATCGATTTTGTGGATGCTTCCACTTTTTCCATCAACTCTACGTGTTGCATTGCATGTATTGATTCAATTTGATGGCACCCTGCACATGACATTGTTCAAGGTATCCTCGACCAACCCTCCTATCATACATCATTGGGCCATGGTTGTGGAAGATGGCGTCACAACTATGTGCACCCATGACATTATCAATAACCTCATAGAAGTGATGCTCTACCATGCCATAACTACCCACCTCCCATTCTCCCCCCTTTCATTACAAGCAATCTTCAATGTTTCCAACAACTTCATTTTATCCTTGCACTACAACTTCCTCACATTTTCCCCCAAATTCTTTAACACAACTATCCTCTTCCATTTGACACAGTTCAGCCCCTACTCCTTTCCTCCTTGTCCAATGAGTCATCCTAGACATATGTAGACAAAAAACAATAAACACCGAATAGAGAAATATTAAACATGATAAATCCTAAGATATACATTATCAAATGTGCAATTCCTCTAATCATGCAGTGTATATCCCATGGTATATGTCAATCAATGTTGTATTGTTTGGTGCTTATTGTTTTCCGACACAGAGACAATGTGAACACTGGCTTGAGATTGTTCCTTCTAGGCCTCCACAACCTCCACAATATCCCTTTCACTCTCATGAACATGGATCCAATGTACCTCAAAAACTCTTGTCTTCGCTTAAAACCCAACAACATGGTCATTCTCTCAATGAGATTTCCACAACATCTTGCCCACACCATGCCTAACTTCAAGCATAACTACCTTTGGAGCCTTGGAAATAAAGTTTTCTTTAGGAACATTGTTATATCATCGATCATTTAGATTCACTACAAGGATATGCTTTGGACTTAGATGATAATGAAATCCTAGGGATGTGAATGCTCATTTCTTGCACCAATAATTTTACTGACAAAATAATCAGGGTTGGATTGCACATTGGTGATGCATCTTTTGCCATGATTTCACCCTTGTTTGTGGTGCCAATGCATTAAGTGTCATTTGGATGTTGTTGCAAATCGTCGTCTAACCATGTATCATATTCAATGACTCAACAATTGAACATACTTACCAAACTTATGACTTATTAAACCAAATACTTATAATGAAGCATCATAACTAACTCCACCAAAAAACATTGGATATCAAATATTGTTTTTTCTTTAAATACTAATGTCACCAATGATTTCATTCTTTAATCTATGCCCTCACAATGAGCTCGCTTGTGCTTGGGTTGGTAGGAGTGCATTTACATTTGTAAAGAGTTGAAAAGTTGTAAAATGACATCAGGGTTGATTAATTACTCTCCTTTTATTTTCTTCTTTGTTGTTATTCTATCTCAGTTTGCCTTATCCCCTTGCTAATATTCTTTCTTGACTTATCTCACTTCAATGCTAAAAAATAATTCTCCTCCCTATAACGCTTGGTCCATATCACTCAAAAAAAAAACCTAGGTTTATATTTGTGGAAATTAGCACCATGAGGATACTAGATTAATGAATCCGAATAAATTTTGCACCATTCTTGATCAATGTTATGTAATAACCAGTTTTATGCCATTTATTAGAATGGGATTTCCAATTTTTGTAATTTTCCAATTTTTAGGTTGATGCAATCTTGGCCTCCAATGTCATTAGGTATATGCACATTTTGCCTTCCGTAAATGCACATTTTTCCTTCCATATATGCACAATTTTGCTTCCATATATGCACATCTTGGATTTCGTATATGCGCATTTTGGCTTTTGTATATGCACATTTACGGAAACCAAAATGCGCATATATGGAATCTCTCTTCTGTATATACAAATTTTGCCTTTCGTATATGCACATTTTGGCTTATGTAAATGCACATTTTTTCCTTCCGTAAATGCACATATACGAAAGCCAAAATGTGCATATACGGAAATTTACACATATACAGAAGCCAAAATGTGCATATACGGAAGCTCTCTTCCATATATGCGCATTTTATCTTCCGTTATGCACATTTACAAAAGACAAAAATGTCCATTTACAGAAGAGAGCTTCCATATATGCACATTTTGGCTTCCGCATATGCACATTTATGGAAGCCAAAATGTGCATATACGGAAGCTCTCTTCTGTATATGTGCATTTTGGCTTCCATAAATGCACATATACATAAGCCAAAATGCACATATATGGAAGCTCTCTTCCGTAAATGCACATTTTTGTCTTCCATAAATGCGCATATACGGAAGACAAAATGCGAATATACGAAGGATATCTTCCATATACGCGCATTTTGGCTTCCATATATGCGCATTTATGGAAGGAAAAACTTCCCTCGCGACTACTCACTGCTTTCGCAAGAATTTTGTGTGCAAATATTGAAATATCATTGGTATGAGTAGATAGGAATGAAGCTCATCCAATAAAATACATGAAAATACTTTGTACCTAATAACAAGAATACCATTGTCACATAATGATATTGAACTTGAGCACAAATCATACACACACTTGCACTACATGCACCTACACATGGCACAACTTGCGATCAAGATGGAAGGATGGATCAAGTCTCCTACGAGCATAGTGGCCCCTAAAGGTTTACACACTGGAACTATTCCACACAAGGTTTTCACAAAATGAATTAAGATACAAAATTGCAATGCAATATTCCCAAGAAAATAATTATATTACAATTGACATTCACGCAGATGTCTCCTTATACTTTCCAAGAATTGAGACTCATGCAAAGGTCTTCTTATTCTCTCTAACTATCAAATAAATTACATCATTTTGAGTTTGTGTGATACTTCTAGTTTTAACCCGTTGACGGGTCTGAATGGACCAGCAACAGGAAGAGGTACTCCCCGATACGAAGTCCCAATCAGACTATGAACTGTTTGGTTTAGGAGACCCATGCAGATTCTGGATCGACTGCCATTACTGGTAATGAGGGTGAATATGGATGGTTATGCAATGCAAATATGTAGATGAAGACTATGTATGAAAATAAATTTAATCTACTTCTAATCTATCCTATTCTATCCTAGTTAGGAGTGAACTATAACAACCCAATGAGTTGTAATGAAACTAAACTCTACCAGAAACCTCACCCAGATAGCTAAAATACGATGCATGGATGTGATTATGGGTTCCTTATGCCTTAATCACTTAGTGCAGTTAGACATGCTTAGTCAATTGGTTTCGCTCCTTGCTTCTTAGTCGAATTAGTTGTTGATGTCTTAGAACTAGAGATGCTCCATTGATTTCATGATGCCTTGATAGCGAGGAGCATAGATTTGATGCCATTATAGATACGATTCTCCTTTGTTCACATTGACCAAAAAATCAATAACTATAGCTTTTGTTTTTGCTTTGTTAGCTCAACATTTGATATGGTTTCCTTTGCTTCTCCTCTATTAGATCATAGTTATTTCCATAAATACATAGGAAGACACGGGAAAACATAGGTAGGTACTCTGACCCAAATGAACAATTACAAGTAGAGGGGATTAAAAATGATCGTTTCTCCATCAATGACATTGGATTTACATGCTTCCAAAGGGAAACATCTGACATCTGTGTCTTCTCGACCACCTTTTTCATTAGATGATGGTGGGTACGGAAGATAATAGTATGTAGGACCTCGAGTTCCAACTATATCTAAACCTATCGAATAGAAAAGGGATCTATCCCGCCCTTGATAGTTGTGATATCCCAGTTGGGCAACCCAACCCGCATGCTATCACTCGCTTGAGGGGAGATTTTCCTTGTGGCTACCTCTGTAGGTGCAAAGTTAAAAACACATGCATACATAAATATTGGCACAACACCCCCACTTCAGCGGGTTCTGCGCGACCTCCCGGTCTTAGGATTGTTCTAAATATTCCCAAGAGTCTAATTGACTCTTTGATTTCCCCGCAGGAAATTACTCACAGACACTAGTGTGTAACCATAGGTCCTTCTTTGGAGCTGCGCCCATGCGAAGAAACACTAAGTGCCAACTCACTCCCACGTGATCTCTGATATGACCACAACTTTTACCCAAATGGGTATTTCAGCTTTCGGGACTTCGTGATCCCAAATGCGAGTCCTCATGTCTCGACAATCCCTGAAACTTGAAATGGCTAACAGATCTTTGACTCCTCCCTTGACATTTCCCTAATGTGACCTCTGACTATGAGCTGGGGCCAAATCTTTTTGGCACCCAGGATTTCGTGTATCGACATTTTGCGATGCAACAACTCCTTTCGTCGACTTCCAAAACCATGACAACCCCTTGCCATAGATCAACGGCTCTCCGCTACTCGCGATGTGATGGTCCTAGTTCTTTCGGGACTTCACGAATCGGGAGTTCATGACTCTCGACTCTGAGTCACAACCTTCTCCACTTCCTGAATTCTGCAATAGTGAAATTCAAGGACGAGATCAATGACTCATGTTGATCCTAATCCAACGACCTCTATTCCTCCTGAGCTTATGAGTGATGAGAAACACTCGGCCTTAATCTCTCCACTGGTCTGTGATATCCAACAGTCCACGGAAAATCGACACTTCTCCTTGAAGCGAATCCACCGTCCGTTCCAGCTTTCAATATTCCTCCGCTGAATGCTCTGGTGTCAACTCTTCTGAGCTTCCTCCCTGTTGAGTAACTTCTACACTCACCTTCCCTTAAACTCTTCAAGGTTCTTTCCCTCCTGAGCTTTCTGTCGTAACCTTAGGGATTTCCTTAGGGCTCTTGCACACACTCCTTGTGACATTCACAAATAACCTCTGGTTATTTGATCCTTCGACTCAGTGCACATCTTGCAACAACATTCCTTCACCCTTCCTCCTCGGTTGATAAAGTCTAATACTCCAATCTTCCTACGCACACCTTGCACAACTTTGTGTTGTATCTGCACTTCCACTGGTATGAGGACAATGGTATCCCTCCTGATCTTTCTGAGATAAACTCAAGCCCTCATCAATGCACACCTTGCGGACGTTCACTGCACTCTTTGCAAGATTTCTCAGGAAGAGAAACAATTTAAACTCATTCTTCTCTCCTCACAGATTTCATATATTCAACATGAAATAAAGAGCATTCATACACACACTGCATTGAAATAAATGCATAACCGAGAAACAAAACATTGTAAACATACCATTCAACATATGTAATCAGTAAGCATAATAACACCATGAAATTGAGTCAAAACATTCATATATTAACTCAAGTGTTCCTGTACACAAATTCTTCTTTGTGTTCTTGCTCTCTACAACTCTACAACTTACATAAATTCTTCATAATCTTTTTTTTTTCAATGATACAAGCAAGGGTGTCTTTTACGAGTTTTCCCTCCTACAGCTCTAAGCTATCTAATCAAAAGTAAAAGCTACCTACTTTACATTCAATATAATTAAATGCCTTCATATTCGATAGATGAGAGCAACGCTCAAGATATGTTTACAATCTCCAAATCATAAATGTAGGTACGCTCTCCCAGCTATTACATTAATGTTCCTTCATTCAAATTTAAGACATTTTCAAAATGTGCGTTGGTGCAGTTCTAGCTGTCTAATTTCTTCTTCCTCATCCCCTATTCTTTCCCTTTCGTCATTCGTACCTCTTTCTCTTTCTCCTCCTCCTAGTATTCTTTATCATTCTCTTCCACCTCTTTCTCTTTCTCCTCCTCCTTCTGGTATTCTTTCTCGTTCTCTTCCACATCTTAGTACTTTGCCTCCTATATGGGATTCTTCATCAACTATTTTATTCTCCCAAAAGATTGCTTAAATTAATAATAAAATATGCAACAGTCTTCAGTTTAGAGGTTCTATATATAATTGAATTACCCTATTCAAAGTTTCATCTTTGTTTTATTTATACAAGGAAAAATGTATCGACTAAGCTATATTTTCTCTCATAAAGTAATGGCGTAATAATTTAGCTTCTAATTATTGTCGAGTCACTCCTGGATTGAGTGATTTTATCCTTAATTTCGTGAACAAATCAAATCCTTGTTTATGCTACTATAGAATTTCCTCACACCCAACTGGAAACACACCATATTATGAAGACATGAACCATAATCCACATGCCCATTTTATTTAGACTGGTCTGCAACCATCTAAATGAACGACGAATTACAACAACAAATTTGTTTATGAAAACATTGATAAAAAAATGTGTTTTGATTATTAATTTTTTAATTCTTAAAAGGCCCAATGGGTTAGCTTGAGTGGATGAGTGATATGGTTATAACTTAAAGGTCTCGGGGTCAAGTCCCTAGCCAACTAAAATTGTTGATATTGTTGGGCCTCACTCGATGTCCCCACCGGGAGAGGCCCAATAATTAGGGCCAATGTTTTACCCCGTTTACCATCCATGAAATGTGGGGAAGTACTCGGAGGGTTTCCAATGATTTCTTCCATCGGGAAAAAAACTTTTAATTCTTAAAAAATAAAAATTGAATAATAAATTACCTCGCATGCCTTTGTATGTCTTTATTTGTCCAAAATGGATGATAAATATATCAAAAAGAGAAAAAATAGGGTAAAAAGACATAGGTTTGGATTATTTTTGGACGACAAAATAGAGTACCAATAGGTATATTGGAACCCGCATTGTTCCTAAGGTCTAGGGTGTATATATTTCATTGGTGAGGAAAGGGAAGGACCTGAAACATTGATGAGACGATGATCACCATTTCATAGAACCAAGTGTGTTCAAGTATCAAATTATAATCCAAAGGGGGAGACAATCTTACCACCTAACTCAATGGGAAATGTGGTGATTATACCATGAGTCCTAAACATGTGTCCATCAAAGGCCATCAACATGGTGTTAGATGGATCGATTTTTGGAGAGCTAAGATATTTCAAGCAAACAATGGGCATAATGAAAGTAGAGAAATATTCATCAAAAACTATTTGGAAGATGTTTTTCCCACTTAATTTCACTTGAATCTAAAAATAAATTTGATGGGAGAGCCTATTACAAGCTTGGTCCAAGTCAAATGTAATTAAGCTAGAATTTGAGGGGTTAACACTGCCTATTTTTTATAACAATGTTTTCTGATGTGTGGGGTAGCTATATCAGGTTATGTGTTGTGCATTGAGGAACACCCTTTTATGGATGAAGCAATGTCTCAAATGATGGCTTCTAAATCTAGAGAGAGCCACCATGCTAGGAAGAGGAAACTAGATCCTGATTTGTAGGACCGACATCAAGAGTTTCATAGTTGCATGCTCGATTTTGCAAAGAAACCATCTGGTCACACATGAATAGGTTGGAATTTGAGGGCAACCCCTCAAATTGAGGAGTACTTTCCGTGCCCCCTTGCATAGGGGTAATATTTGAAGCAACCATTTGTTGTGGTTGGGGAGGGAATGGATGAGTCGAAATAATAGGTTGTCGGGGAGCCTTTTGCTGGGAAAAGTACTGATGAATTTCATCCATATTTGGACATTGATGAGTATGATGATCTTCCTCATTGATATTAACCTATTATTTTTCTTCTCTTTCATGCCTCCCCTGGGATATTTTTGGGTTGGAGTAGTCCCACACTCATTATTATATTTTTTCTTTTTGTTTTCTTATTGCCTCCAAGTTGTTGAGGATTCTTTGGTTGCATGGATTGCACCAAATTTACCTCGAAGGTTTGAGAAAATAGTTGAGAAATTTGAGTGGTGGGAACAACAGTTGGCAGGTGTGACAAGATGTTCATTTGACCCAAATATTCAACTAACTAGCCCATAAAGGAATTGAAAATAGAACCAATCACACCATCGACATGGGGTCCTGGGACCATTTTTTTGCGTGGATCTATTGACGACCTTAGAGCATGCAAAATAATATCATATAAGGTGTTATATTGAGAGTAGATCAAATATAAATGTATGTCATGTAGAATGGCTTGCTCCTTTGTAACCGCCTTGGCCATAGCTACATCCTTAGCAATGGGTGGTAAGAGAGACTTGGTAAGCCAATCCATAAGGAGTTTGTCAGGAATCTAGGATTTGATGAGCCTATGTCCTTGTCTCCACTCATGAATATGATCAGAGGTGTGGGTGGAAGTGTCTTGATGCAAATACATCAACAACTCTATTTCTATCTCATATTGTATGGTTAATTGAAAACATGTTAAGAACGTCATTGCCAAAGCATTAAAGTTGTTAAAGGAAGCACCTTTCTGTTCAATATACCATTTAGCGACACCTCCAGTCAGGGATCACTGGAAAATATGTAATCGCAATTTTTCATCCATCAAGGAGTTGAATCAACACCAAAGGTAGTAATTCATTATGTGCACTGACATTCCCTGTTTTTTCATCAATTTTTGGTACATCAGATGGTAGTTTAACATGAATTGTTGGCCATAACAGGTTGTGGAGAGTGGGATAATTTGTTAACTGTGACACATATGGGAAGTCTAATGTCATCAAGAAATGAAATTGCAAGTTAGAAAAAGGATTCTAGTTTTGAGATGTAAATTCATAGGAACTAGATGGACCTTGAGGTTCCCCCATGTTCAGGTTTTTGATGGGATATGGGTTTCCAAAACAGTTGTTTCCCCCATGGGTGAGATAATTTCTAGGAATATTACTATTCCTGGGGCCATACATATTACTATTCGAATGTCTCCTCTAGGAGAAACATGAATCTTGGAAACATTAATTCTCATATGACCATACATGCCACCAAGGGGATTGCTTCTAGAAGCAGGTATAGACCCCATGATGTTACAAACCCTCTTAACAAGATTTTTCCTAGGGAAATAATTCTTAGGACTAGATGTATATATGAAAGGATAACCACCACATGGAACATAAGTTCCCTCAAGGGGATTCCCCCTAGGAACAAATGTAGAATTAGGAGGATTTTTATTTCCTAGATGATAATTTCCCCCGGGGGGTGTGCCCCCAGAGATAGAGGTATACACAAAAGGATTAGATCTTCCAAGAATAAATGTGTTATCCCATGGGATGTTGAATCCCCTAGAAACATTTCTACCCACATATTGACTAGGAGTAACTCTAGATCCGCTAGGCATATTCCAACCAAAAGGGAAACTAACATTCGACATTTCTGGGTGCTTATAGGGATTCAAGAAGCAGAAGAAAGTCCACTCTCGGTATTAGAACCAAGGCGTGGCCTACATTAGACAAAAATTCAAATGTGGGCATTGCAACATATGTGATGGGTGTGATAATACTAGGTACATTCATGGAAGGAAAGGTAGTCATTGTTGGCATCCCCCGAATGGAGACACTTGATGAAGAAGGAAAATATGGTGCGGGTCCTATGGCACTGATAAAAGGAAGGAAGGACATCACATAGGTGCTTTCCATGACACTTTTTGATGATCCTGAAGGCTAAATCATACTGGATATAACACTTGAATTTGACATTGTGTGAGGATCATCGAACAAAGAAAAAGGCTCATTGAAGAGGCCCCTAACCTATATGAACAACTTTTTTCAACCACTTTAACTTATACACGCTCACTCTCCTCGTGTTTTCTATCAAATCAGGTAGCCTCTACATCACATATTGACCTTAATTTAAGAGGTAGTCATTTCTCATCTACCTAAGAAGAAGTTGACATCAACCTAAGGATGATATTACCTTACTTTAACATATCCATAAAACATTTTGTCTTAATATATCACTCTATCATGATAAGGACCATAAATATTGAGAACCAAAAACTTCTTGTCCAACTTTGGAAAATATAAAAAAATACCTAAACCTAAATCACAAGAATGATAATTAGTATAAAGAATGGATGTTTTCTTCCATATGGTGATTACCACTCAAAATTGGCAACAATAAAAGAAATTCAAGCCTATTAACATTTTGTGTAAGTTCTATTGCAATTTTACCTCCATTGCCTGTAGTCTTTTGTAACTTGATAATGTGT
>SNQJ01S0232782.1:0-14092 GCA_010110895.2 Picea sitchensis | reverse complement strand
AAAGTGTGTCAGATATAAATGGGTCTACATGATGAATAAAGTAGAAGATGGACTGGTGAGCATATACAAAGAAATGTTGGTGGCCAAAGGATTTTAAAAAGTTCATGAAATCGATTATGGGAAAACATTTTCTTCAATGAAAAAAATGGATTCCATTTTGTTAGCTCTCACTATTGTTGTAGCAAGGAAGTGGGAGGTTCACCACATAGATTTGAAGAATTCATTTCTTCATGGTAATTTTGAAGATGAAATATACATGGAATAGTCGCAGCTAGTTCAGTCTCAATCATTGTTGCAGTCAAAACAACTTTGTACAACATTTTTCCATGAGTGACATGGGTCTACTACACGTCTTTCTTGGTATTGAAATCAACCAGGTTGATTTAAGGATAATAATGTCTCATTCAAAATATGCTAGAGATATCTTGGTCATGTTTCACATAATTTAATCCAAGCCAACAACCACACCTTTCTTATTTGGGGTAAATCTCAAGGATGGAAAGTACACACTATTGGTTTATTGCACCATGTATCGTCAGCTAGTGGGGAGTCACCTTTATCTCACTCACTCCCATATAGATATCTCGTATGAGGTCAGAGTAGTTTCTTGATACATGTAGGAACCACATGAGCTACACTGGAAAGTTTCCAAGTGCATCCTCATATATGTCAAATGTACCAGTATCCATGGGATTCATTATGCAACAAGTTGTACATTAGATATCGTCAGCTACATTGATTCATTTTTGGTTTGCGATAGCACATATCACAAATCCATTTTAGGATATGTTCTTTGTTTGGGATATGATCCCATTTTTTAATCTAGTAAAAATAAATCTATGATTTCTTTATCATCACCAAAGTCTGAGTACATAGGTGAGGTCAATGTCACAAATCATGCAATTTGGATAAAAAATTTCCTTACATATATTTGTATGTTATTTCATTGTTGAATTGTCATATGGTGTGAAAATCAGAGAACACTAAAATTTTTCCAAGATCCAGTGTAGTGGCAGAGAACAAAACACATTGAGATCCACATGCACTGCATCAAAGGACTGATAAATGATGGGATCATCGACCTACAATATTGTTCCTCTTCTGAATAGAGTGCATATATATTCAAGAAAACTTTCATCAAGAATAAATTCCACTTTCTATGAGGCCTCCTTGGGGTGAAGGACACAACTACCTAGCAATTGTCTTCCCTTTTTAGCATTGTTTAGAGGTCATTGTTTCCCATGATTTTTTCCCTCTTTCCTCTTTTTCAGTTGTTCTATGTTTCTTAGTTGCATTGTAAAATGGGTTCCGAACATTGTAAAATGGGTACCCATTCATTATGTACTCCCTAGTAATACGTCAAGGGGTGTATTGGAGATCTTACAAACCCACCTATTATTTATTTTCCTACGTTCACCAATCTATGTTGAGATTACCCCTTCATCTCGCATGGTCTGAGATATTCTCCCCTTGACAAAGGAACCACCTCCTCTTTATTCATTACTCATTTTTACTTAAGTTAGACTAGTGGAGTCACGTTTCTCATGGAAACCTTGACATCATCACCAAGTGTTTCATTCTCATGCTAGAATTCTCATCAGGAGGGTGAACTTCTCATGCATGAGACTAGGAGTGTGCTACACATGTGTATGCATGAGATTCTTTGCAGTCCACTTGTGTGAGCTAGTTAACAGATGACCACATGATTGGTTAACTAGGACTAGGTGGCAGTTTACTTAGGTTTCTGTTAGTGTATGTCCACTTCTCTCTAGAATACTATTATGCCGCATTATTTTTTCCATGTAGAGTAAGTTTTTTCTTGGGAAATAATTTTGAGATGCAGAGTGTCGTACCAATGTAAAACTTATGAAGCCAAAACACATCGTGAGGAAAATTATTTACTTTCCATTGGATCACAACTTATAAACTTTTCAAAATTGCAACATATTGTGTTAGTAGAAAACTATGTCAACAAAAGCAATACGTCACAAGAAAAGAATAGTTTCTAACTTATGAAACACCAAAATTTAACAAATTTCACTAAGTCTTTGTATCGCAAGTATCTAAATTTCCCACTTTTCACTATTCACATTAAACTAAATTTTAACTAACTTGTGTTGCAAAGAAAGATGTTCTCTAAAAGTGTGATTTATCAATATTTAACAAAATATAAGAGTTATATCAAATGATCAAAATCAATTTGAACACTTGATACAATATTTGAAAAGTGTCTAGGACATGTTCAAAATGAAAATTATTCCAAGTCGTGATAATCTACATGAAATACCTGTACCAAGAATTTGTAGTTACCCGGGGTCATGCTTTCTCGGTTTTACTAAAATAGTGATTTCCCATTCTTTTTTGTCGATTGGGTAGATGATGCATGATGCTAGCATTCCCTCAATTTCTTTTGGCCAATGGGATTATATTTTTGTGCTAACTTGTGTGGATGTTTTTTAAATGGATTTTCCCCTAGAACAAGTTCGATCTTCATTTCTCTTATTTTTGCTACAAGTCCTTTTAAATCTTAGCAGTCTTGGGAAAATACATCTTGATATTATTTTAGTAGATCTACTATGTCGGTTGTTTATTTTTCCTACCAATAGTCACCCACTCGTATTCGATCATCCTTTGATATGTTGAATTCTTTAGTCTTGATTTCAACGTTCATCCACTCTAGTTGTTCTTCTTCATCGAGTTACCATTCCCCTTCTTCAATTCTGGTAAAGATTTATAGAAATTCAGGTTGTTCGTTATCTTCCTTTTCTTCCTTAGATATGTTTAGTACTGATTTTAAATTTTTTTGAAGTATCCAATGATCATTTTTCCATCTGAGACTACTACATATGGGTGGATTATTCCACGAAATGTTTCCACGTTTCCATTATTTTCATGATTTTTTTAAATAGGGAGGGATTTTCGTCGATATTGCCACGAAATTTCGTCCATATTGCCACGAATGGGTTTTTTAACTTGGGCACGATTTTCATCACTATTGCCACAAAAATTTGTCGCTATTGCCACAAAAGTTCATCGCTATTGCATCTGCTAACAGCTAGTTGACTAGTTGATCTATATATACCTGACTTTAAGAGACTTTGCGACACAATTTCTATAGTTGCAACATTGTTCGTGGATTTTGTTTGAGATATTTATTTTTTTCGTCACCCATCGGTTGAACAAATCCAATTCTTGATCTACATAGCTCGGATTTTGAACTTGCAAGGTTAGTATGTTCTTTTTATTGATGTACTCATTTCGCTTGTAAATTTTTGTTCAAATGTCCAAATTTCATGTAGCTTGTTTTTTCCTTGATAATATATTATATGTGTAGTACCATATTTCATGTCATTGGTTTTTGGATCTAGTTAGTATACTATATGGAAATTGATGTGAAACGTCAAGAAAAATATTTTCCAAAGAATTATTTTAAGAAGAGTGAAAATCACTCCATCAATAAGTCAATTCAAACATTAAAAATGGATGTCATTATCAATCTATATTTATTTGAGCCTACAGTTCCTTATGTAAATTTAATCCTTATTACAAAACCACCAACTCATAACAACTTTACCTGTTGGACTAATGTTTGAAATAGAAAGTCATGGAAAAAATTCTCTTAACTCTAATTCTATCCCTTAGAGACCTTGCTAGATCTCTAGCTTTTGTGTTTCTATGATGTTGTGCCTATATATATTAATGTCATATTTTTAGTCTAGTATTAGGTTAGGTTATTCATATAACATTGTATTCTTATATGTGATGTTGTTTCTCTCATTTTTTTATAATCACATGCAATTCTAGATGTAGTGATTAACTCAGGTTTGTAGTTGATATAACTTGTTTTATACCTCAAACAATAATGAGTAAATAAAATATAAAAAATTCATGACAAAATCTATGATAACATGATGAAATATACTAGTCAGCCTACAATAATGAGAACCTCCAAGATATGTTAGAAAATAAAATTTTGACCATTGTAAGTAGCATAAAATTGTGACCATTGTATAGGTAATCAACATGTCATAATTTCAAGCCAACCCAACTTAATTATGGATGGCAGTGGTTGGCATTCATTTTTAGTGTTGAATTTCAAAGATTGGCATTTGTCTACAAAACAACTTAGATTCAGTATACATGGTGTCAATTGATTCAAGTTTGAGAAATTTTTTACCACTTTCGTTAAATGGTGTTAATTATTTTCCATGGTGATTCAAAACACACTACTCTAAAGTAAAAAATTGAGCATATGATCTTTAATAGTTAATTATTAATAAAGATTTCTAGCTCCAAAGCGAGGCAGAAGAAATGGAAATCAAAGTTCGATTATTACAATCGTGGTTATCATCCTAAATCCTCTTGCATGAAAAAAAATTGACCTCATGAATTTTAGAACTCTATTTAACAATCATGGGGACTGCATTCCTAAGAATTCCATAAAGAATAAGGGAGAAAACACACCAAAATATTGAGGTAATCTACATGATTTAATTGCAATCAATTATTATCCATATGTATGGATCATTGATTCAAGATAATAAAACCATATGGTTGCCACAAAATATGTATTTTCATCTTTAAAATCATAGACAAGTCCTCCCATTCTAGTGGGAGATGACTCTCTAGTAGATGTCTTTGTACAAGGGATAGTGGATCTTAGAAATGGAAGCTTCAGGAATTTCTTACACATACCAAAAATTTCTATAAATATACTCTTTATTTACCAAATAACACATCTTGGTTTACTAGGAAGAGTTGAATTCTTGGATTCCATTATCCATGTTGGAAACTTTATTATAAGGAATAGCTCTCCAAATTGTTATTGTTGGTGAGGCAAATCATCAGTACAAATTGTACACATTCTCTAAATTTGTTGCTAAATCAGATTCCACATTACTACTAACTCACATAAGCATTGATAATGAACTTTGCAACAGAATGATTTGTATAGAAATTCAATTTGTAGTAGCTCAGAATGGGGGATGGTGAAAGTTTCCAGGAAAACCACAATTTCTTAGTGGGTGTTTTCAGGTATTTTTTACTTTGAAAGCATCTAAAGAAATATTTAAATATGAAGTCTCCTCGCTGGATCTTGTTCATGAAGTGACCTCATGGGGCCTTTCTAATCACTTCATAGCGAGAAAATATGTTTATTTTATTTACATTTAACAAGGCACACACTTCAGGTTTATTTTCTCAGAGAAAAGTCTGGAGTGTTTGAGAATCTCAAGGATTTCAAGGCACATGCAGTGACAGGCTCACTGATCAATGTCCTCACATGGAGGATAATGGGAGACCATGTAGGATGTGGCATATTTACTGATGAAGTGGTATTTTGTTGCAACACTTAATTCACACCACTCCACAACAAAACAGGTGGAATGATAGAAGAGCCTTAGTCTCTAAAGAGATGGCATGTTAATTCCTTCCCTCAATGTTTAGTTCAAGCATTAACTATTTTTTATATATACAAAATAAATCTCCTCACAAAATACTGTGAAGGAAACCACGCTTATGAATCTTTAGAGTGGCATGTAAAAATGAAAGTCACACACTTCTTCATATTTGGATCTCGCGCATGGGACCACATACCTTCAAAAAAGATGAAGGAATTGGGTACTTAAAGAAAATAATGTATATTTTTGGGCTATCCCAAAGGTGTAAATGGATATAGACTGATCAATCCTTTAAAAATATGATCGATGAAGAATATGTTTTTTGGTTGAAGAAAGACCTGCCATCTCAAGAACAACCATGCATAAATTTTTGCTTCCTCTTGTACCATATATCAAAGATGATGCATCTTGTCATTCATATGAAATTTCAAATATGATTCAAAATATCCTGAGCATGCATGTGAAGATACATATCCAATACACAAATGGGCATAGATCACCTAAAACATGTAATCTTGTGGATCCGAGGATGAATCTGAGTGAGAGCTCTATTGTTCAAAACCACCAACAATTAATTCCCATAAATTTCTATATGGTTATATAGTCTACTATACCTATGAGGATGCTGAAGGGAATTCTTAATGGGAAGAAGCCATGAATGAGGAGTACAACTCCCTCATGGAGAACCAAACTTGGTAGAAAGGTTCCACTTCCACCATATCGAAAGTGTGTCAGATAGAAATGGGTCTACATGATGAATGGTAATGAGCGGACTTGTGAGCATATACAAAGAAATTTTGGTGGCCAAAGGATTTTAAAAAGTTCATGAAGAACTGATTATGGGAAAACATTTCTCCAAATGAAAATGAATGGATTCGTTTTATTGAAAAGCTCTCACTATTGTTGTAGCAAGGAAGTGGGAGGTTCACCACATAAATTTGAAAAGATTCATTTTTCTTCATAGTGGTACAGAGATGAAATATACATGGAATAGTCGCAGCTAATTCAGTCTCAATCATTGTTGCAGTCAAAACAACTTTGTACAACATTTTTCCATGAGTGACATGGGTCTACTACACTTCTTTCTTGGTATTGAAATCAACGAGTTGATTTTAAGAATAATAATATTAGTCAAAATGTACTAGAATGTGGTCATGTTTCACATGATTTAGTCCAAGACAACAACCACACCTTTCTTATTTGGGGTAAATCTCAAGGATGGAAAGTACACACCATTGGTTTATTGCACCATGTATCATCAGCTAGTGGGGAGTCACCTTTATCTCACTCAATCCCATATAGATATCTCGTATGAATTGGAGTAGTTTCTTGATACATGGGAACATAGGCTACCTTTGAAGGATTCCAGTGCATGCTCATATATGTCAAAGGTACCACTATCCATGGGATTCATTATGCAACAGTTGTACATTAGATATCATCATCTACATTGATTCATATTTGGTTTGCGATAGCACATATCACAAATCCATTTTAGGATATGTTCTTTGTTTGGGATATGATCCCATTTTTTAATCTAGTAAAAATAAGTCTATGATTTCTTTATCATCACCAAAGTCCGAGTACATAGGTGAGGTCAATGTCACAAATCATGCCATTTGGATACATAATTTCCTTACATATATTTGTATTTTATTTCATTGCTCAATTGTCATATGGTGTGAAAATCATTTCAAAAGTTTGCAGATCAAATTCATGATGAGAACAACATTGAGATCACATGCCTTTAAATCAGGGTGATAATGGTGGGATCATAAACCTGTCTTGTCCCTCTGCAGTAAATTATACATATTCAAAACTTTCATCAAGAATAAAATTCACTTTCATGAGGGCTCCTTGGAGTGAGTTTAACCCTTAGTGTCTGCTTTAGCATTGTTTAGAATTAGAGTGTTTCTGTGGTTTTCCCTCTTTCATATTTTTCAGTTGTTCTATGTTTCTTAGTTGCATTGTAAAATGGGTACCTAAAAAGGCCCTGGTTGTCATAACCCACTCATCATTTACACCCTAATAGTGTCCAGGGGGGTTATTGGAGATATTACACACCCACCTATTATTTATTTTCCTACGTTCACCAATCTATGTTGAGATTACCCCTTCATCTCACATTGTCTTAGATATTCTCCCCTTGACAAAGGAACCACCTCCTCTTTAATCATTACTCAATTTTACTTAAGTTAGACTAGTAGAGTCACTTTTCTCATGGAAACCTTGACATCATCACCAAATGTTTCATTCTCTGTGCTAGATTCTCTTCCAGGGAGGTGAACTTCTCATATAGTTGGGTCATTTACATGTGTATGCATGAGAAGGATTCTCTCCAATCCACTTGTGTGGGCTAGTTAACAGAGATATGAGCACACATGATTGGTTATTTACCCCTAGGACTAGGTGGGTTTACTAGAGGGTTTATGACTGAGTGTATGTCCTTCTCTCTGGGAATACCTATTATTCATTAGTTTTCCATGTAGAGTAGTTTTTCTTGGGAAATAATTTTGGATCTGAGTGTGTACAATACAAACTTATGACAAAACACATGTGAGAAAATTGTTTACACTTTCATTGGATGCAACTATAAAACTTTTCCAAAATTTTGCAACACTGTTGTTGAAGTGAAAATATGTCAACAAACACAGCCGTCTAAAAGAAAAAATAATTCTAAACACTTGAAACACAAATTTAACAGAATTTCACTAAGTCTTTGTATCGCAAGTATCCAAATTTGCCACTTTTCACTATTCACATTAAAATAAATTTTAACTAACCTGTGTTGCAAAGAAAAAGATGTTCTCTAAAGTGTATTATATCATTCTTTAACAAAATATATAAAGAGTTATGTCCGAGTAGTCAAAATCAATTTGAAAACTTGATACAATATTTGAAAAGTGTCTAGGACATGTTCAAAATGAATCAAAATCAATTTGAACACTTGATACAATATTTGAAAAGTGTCTAGGACATGTTCAAAATGAAAATTATTCCAAGTCGTGATAATCTACATGAAATACTTGTACCAAGAATTTGTAGTTACCCGGGGTCATGCTTTTTCGGTTTTACTACCATAGGGATTTCCCATTCTTCTTTGTCGATTGGGTAGATGATGCATGATGCTAGAATTCCCTCAATTTCTTTTGGCCAATGGGATTATATTTTTGTGCTAACTTGTATGGATGTTTTTTAAATGGATTTTCCCCTAGAACAAGTTTGAGAAGTTTGTTTTGTATGGTGTCGAGTGATTCAAGTTTGAGAAATTTTTACCACTTTCGTTAAATGGTGTGTAATTATTTTCCATGGTGATTCAGTAGACAATACTCTAAAGTACAAATTGAAGCATATCGATCTAAATAGTTAATTGATAATAAAATCTTCTAGCTCAAAAGTAGGAACAGGAAAGAAAGGGAAATCAAAGTTCGATTATTACAATCGTGGTTATCATCCTAAATCCTCTTGCATGAAAAAACAAATTGACCTCATGGTGAAAGAACTCTAGTACAACAATCATGGGGACTGCATTCCTAAGAATTCCAAGAAGAATAAGGGAGAAAACACACCAAAATATTGAGGTAATCTACATGCTTTAATTGCAATCAATTATTATCCATATGTATGGATCATTGATTCTAGATAATAAAACCATATGGTTGCCACAAAATATGTCTTTTCATCTTTAAAATCATGCACAAGTCCTCCCATTCTAATGGGAGATGACTCTCTAGTAGATGTCTTTGTACAAGGGATAGTGGATCTTAGAAATGGAAGCTTCGGGAATTTCTTACACATACCAAAAATTTCTATAAATATACTCTTTATTTACCAAATAACACATGCAGGCATGGGAAAGAGGGTTGAATTCACCTTGGATTCCATTATCATATTTGACATGGAAGATATCTCTCAAATTGTTATTGGTGAGGTAAATCATCAATCTAGATTGTACACATTCTCTAAATATGTTGCTAAATCAGATTCTTCATTGCTACTAACTCACACCAACATTGATAGTAGACTTTGGCATGAACGATTTGGCCACTTAAAATTCAGGTACATGTAGTAGCTCAACGAATAGGGGATGGTGAAAGGATTTCCAGAAATACAATTTCTTGATGGTGTTTTCAAGGTTGTTTCCTTGTAAAGCATCTACAAGATATATTTGAGAAAGGGAATACATGGAGGGTCTCCTCTCCCTTGGATCTTTTTCATAGTGACCTCATGGGGCCTTTCCCTAATCCTTCCATAAACAAGGAAAAATATGTGTTTAATTTGATTTATGATTGCTCAAGGCACACATGGGTGTATTTTCTAAGGAAAAAGTCTGGAGTGTTTGAGAATCTCAAGGATTTCAAGGCACATACAGAGAAGTAGTCTGGAAATATGATCAATATCCTCCACATAGATAATAGGGGAGAACATGTAAACAAGGATGTGTAACATATTTATGATGAAGTAGGTATTTTGTTGCAACATAGAGTTCCATACACTCCACAAAAAAATGAGGTAGATGATAGAAATAACTAGTCTATAAAAGAGATGGCATGTTGCATGCAAAGTCCCTTCCCTCTTAATATTTGGTTGAAGCATTAACTATGCCACATATATACAAAATAAATATCCTCACAAATATATGAAAGGAAATACACCTTATGAATGCTGGAGTGGCATGAAATCGAAAGTCACACACTTCTGGATATTTGGATCTCGCGCATGGGACCACATACCTTGAAAAAAGATGAAGGAATTGGATACTCAAAGAAAATAATGTATATTTTTGGGTTATCCCAAAGGTTTAAATGGATATAGACTGATCAATCCTTTAAAAAAAATATGATCATTGAAATATGTTTTTGGTTTGAAGAAAGGGCCCTGCATGCATCTCAAGAACAATAGGCATAAAATTTTGTGCTTCCTCTTGTACCATATATCAAAGATGATGCATCTTGTCATTCATATGAAATTTCAAATATGATTCAGAATATCCTGAGCATGCATGTGAAGATACATATCCAATACACAAATGGGCATAGTCCACCCTAAAGGAAACATGCAATCTTGTGGATCCGAGGAGGATGAGATCCCAATTTGAGGAAGCTCCTCATGGATTCAAAACCACAGAACAATTAATTCCCATGAATTGAGATATGGTTATATGATCATAAACTTATACCTATGAGGATGCTGAAGGGAATTCTTAATGGGAAGAAGCCATGAATGAGGAGTACAACTCCCTACTAGAGAACCAAACTTGGTACAAAGTTCCACTTCCACCATATCGAAAGTGTGTCAGATAGAAATGGGTCTACATGATGAATAAAGTAGAAGATGGACTTGTGAGAATATACAAAGAAATGTTGGTGGCCAAAGGATTTTAAAAAGTTCATGAAATCGATTATGGGAAAGCATTTTCTCCAATGAAAAAAATGGATTCCATTTTGTTAGCTTTCACTATTGCTATAGCAAGGAAGTGGGAGGTTCACCACATAGATTTGAAGAATTCATTTCTTCATGGTAATTTTGAAGATGAAATATACATGGAATAGTCACAGCTAGTTTAGTCTCAATCATTGTTGCAGTCAAAACAACTTTGTACAACATTTTTCCATGAGTGGCATGGGTCTACTACACTTCTTTCTTGGTATTGAAATCAACCAGGTTGATTTAAGGATAATAATGTCTCAGTCAAAATATGCTAGATATATCTTGGTCATGTTTCACATGATTTAATCCAAGCCAACAACCACACCTTTTTTATTTGGGGTAAATCTCAAGGATGGAAAGGACACACCATTGGTTTATTGCACCATGTATCATCAGCTAGTGGGGAGTCACCTTTATCTCACTCACTCCCATACAGATATCTCGTATGAGGTCAGAGTAGTTTCTTGATACATGTAGGAACTGCATGAGCTAAACTGGAAAGTTTCCAAGTGCATCCTCATATATGTCAAAGGTACCAGTATCCATGGGATTCATTATGCAACAAGTTGTACATTAGATATCATCAGCTACATTGATTCATATTTGGCTTGTGATAGCACATATCACAAATCCATTTTAGGATATGTTCTTTGTTTGGAATATGATCCCATTTTTTAATCTAGTAAAAATAAATCTATGATTTCTTTATCATCACCAAAGTCTGAGTACATAGGTGAGGTCAATGTCACAAATCATGCTATTTGGATACAAAATTTCCTTACATATATTTGTATTTTATTTCATTGCTCAATTGTCATATGGTGTGAAAATCAGAGAACACTAAAGTTTTGACAAGATCCAGTGTAGTGGTAGAGAACAAAACACATTGAGATCCACATGCACTGCATCAAAGGACTAATAAATGATGGGATCATCGACCTACAATATTGTCCCTCTTCTGAATAGAGTGCATACATATTCAAGAAAACTTTCATCAAGAATAAATTCCACTTTCTATGAGGGCTCCTTGGGGTGAAGGACACAACTACCTAGCAATTGTCTTCCCTTTTTAGCATTGTTTAGAGGTCAGTGTTTCCCATGATTTTTTCCCTCTTTCCTCTTTTTCAGTTGTTCTATGTTTCTTAGTTGCATTGTAAAATGGGTTCCGAACATTGTAAAATGGGTACCCATTAATTATGTACTCCCTAGTAATACGTACCGGGGTGTATTGGAGATCCTACAAACCCACCTATTATTTATTTTCCTACGTTCACCAATCTATGTTGAGATTACCCCTTCATCTCACATGGTCTGAGATATTCTCCCCTTGACAAAGGAACCACCTCCTCTTTATTCATTACTCAATTTTACTTAAGTTAGACTAGTGGAGTCACGTTTCTCATGGAAACCTTGACATCATCACCAAGTGTTTCATTCTCATGCTAGAATTCTCATCAGGAGGGTGAACTTCTCATGCATGAGACTAGGAGTGCACTACACATGTGTATGCATGAGATTCTCTACAGTCCACTTGTGTGAGCTAGTTAACAGATGACCACATGATTGGTTAACTAGGACTAGGTGGCAGTTTACTCAGGTTTCTGTTAGTGTACGTCCACTTCTCTCTAGAATACTTTTATGCCGCATTAGTTTTTCCATGTAGAGTAAGTTTTTTCTTGAGAAATAATTTTGAGATGCGGAGTGTCGTACCAATGTAAAACTTATGAAGCCAAAACACATCGCGAGGAAAATTATTTACTTTCCATTGGATCACAACTTATAAACTTTTCAAAATTGCAACATATTTTGTTGGTAGAAAACTATGTCAACAAACGCAATACGTCAGAAGAAAAAAATAGTTTCTAACTTATGAAACACCATAATTTAACAAATTTCACTAAGTCTTTTTATCACAAGTATCTAAATTTCCCACTTTTCACTATTCACATTAAAATAAATTTTAACTAACTTGTGTTGCAAAGAAAGATGTTCTCTAAAAGTGTGATATAGCACTATTTAACAAAATATAAGAGTTATATCAAATGATCAAAATCAATTTGAACACTTGATACAATATTTGAAAAGTGTCTAGGACATGTTCAAAATGAAAATTATTCCAAGTCGTGATAATCTACATGAAATAATTGTACCAAGAATTTGTAGTTACCCGGGGTCATGCTTTTTCGGTTGTACTACCATAGGGATTTCCATTTCTTCTTTGTCGATTGGGTAGATGATGCATGATGCTAGCATTCCCTCAATTTCTTTTGGCCAATGGGATTATATTTTTGTGCTAACTTGTATGGATGTTTTTTAAATGGATTTTCCCCTAGAACAAGTTTGATCTTCATTTCTCTTATTTCTTCTACAAGTCCTTTAAAATCTTTGTAGTCTTGGGAAAATACATCTTGATATTATTTTAGCAGATCTACTATGTTGGTTGTTTATTTTTCGTACCAATATTCACCCACTCGTATTCGATCATCCTTTGATATGTTGAATTCTTTAGTCTTGATTTCAGCGTTCATCCACTCTAGTTGTTTTTCTTCATCGAGGTACCATTCCCCTTCTTCAATTCTGGTAAAGATTTATAGAAATTCGGGTTGTTTGTTATCTTCCTTTTCTTCCTTAGATATGTTTAGTACTGATTTTACATTTTTTTGAAGTATCCAATGATCATTTTTCCATATGACACTACTACATATGGGTGGATTATTACACGAAATGTTTCCATGTTTCCATTATTTCATGTTTTTTTTAAATAGGGAGGGATTTTCGTCGATATTGCCACGAAATTTCGTCCATATTGCCACGAATAGGTTTTTTAACTTGGGCGGGATTTTCATCACTATTTCCACAAAAAATTGTCGCTATTGCCACAAAAGTTCGTCGCTATTGCCATGAAAAATTTTCCTATCTCAAAAAGCATCTGCGAATGGCTAGTTGACTAGTTGATCTATATATACCTGACTTTAAGAGACTTTGCGACACAATTTCTATAGTTGCAACATTGTTCGTGGATTTTGTTTGAGATTTTTTTTTTTTTGTCACCCATCTGTTGAACAAATCCAATTCTCGATCTACATAGCTCGGATTTTGAACTTGCAAGGTTAGTATGTTTTTTTTTTATTGATGTACTCATTTCACTTGTAAATTTTTGTTCAAATGTCCAAATTTCATGTAGCTTGTTTTTTCCTTGATAATATATTATATGTGTAGTACCATATTTCATGTCATTGGTTTTTGGATCTAGTTAGTATATT
>SNQJ01S0232781.1:0-14092 GCA_010110895.2 Picea sitchensis | reverse complement strand
TGTATGTATCTTACCTTCCATATTTTCAAAGGTTCCCGACCTATCATGTTCCTTCTATCAGAAGGAAGCTCAGGTCTGCAGGTCTCTGTGGTACTTCAGGCTGACACTCTGTAGCTAGACCATGCTCCCATTCATGGGGGTGGTTGATAATTCAACCACTGGTCCTTTCTATATTAACTGATTTCTCTTCTTGGGATCCGAAGGAGGTTTATAATCCTCATCAAGGTAAATTTGGGGTTATTTGATATAATGAACCCTCTCGTATAGTTTTCACATTATTCCTTTAGTGATATCATGGCCAGTACTTTCAAGGCTTCACCCCCACATTCAGTTATTGGCAACTCAAACAATAATACATTTACATTGTCCACATGCCTTAGCATGGTAATTCCTATTTTATGATTAATTACAAACTGGGGGAAATAGGGATGTTACAATTCCCTCCCCCTTAGAGGAACACTGTCCTTAGTGTTCTTCCTCAAAAACACCTGTCATGCCTTTCTCATTCAATTGTTTCAAAAATCTTGACCTTTCTCTCTTGGTGAGGTCCTTTTTCAAACCCTTAATCTTTGTCACCTGAATTCATTAATTCTTGGACAACAAGCACATTAATCATAGTCTTATGCGAAAACATTGCATAAATTAAAAAAAAATCTAGGAAAGCTTTCAAAATCTTAGCACAATAATTATTTACGCAGTTTGTGGATTTGTATCCACATGGTTTTTTTGTTATCCAAGCTCATTGTTTTTCCTTGACATACCCCCTTGGGTGCATGATCCCAATCAATAGTTTAACTATCATGGTTTCATATTCCTTGTGGTCACTCACCCTCCAGGCCCAGGCTCAGGCATCCCCTTCTCTGCTATACAGTCCCTCGAGTGATCCATCTTGCCTTGCCAAGGTTTTCTTGCACAGGAAGAACTACCCACCATGTGCATGATCTCAATAGTTTACAAGAACTCTTAAGGTATCCTCTTTCTTGTGGTCACTCACCCTCCAGGCCCAGGCTCAGGCATCCCCTTCACTGCTATACAGTCCCTCGGGGGATCCATCTTTCCCTACCAAGATTTTCTTGCACATGAAGAAATACAGAGACTCTATCGAGTCTTACAGTCGAGGCATCCCTCAAACCTGCTCTGTTGAGGTGTCCCTCCAACTTGTGTTACCTCAACACAATATATTTCAGGCGATCATGGCTTATCATGGTTCCTCATGGCTCAGTAGTAGCCATTTTTCATCATCTTTCCTTTTTGGATCGATCTTTTCTTCTAGATCAACAAAATTTAGGGTCGAAGGTTACTCTCCTTATCACCTGTATCACAAGTATACTGAAATTCATGATACATCATTATAAATTTTAAATTCAAAATTTTCTTGTAAATCTGTCACCCACAGATTTCCAAATTCCATATTTTGTTTTCATATTTATTTCGCACAGGAACCAGATTCATAATTATGGGACTTTCCTTCCCATAGTGGTTTGGCTCAGCAAGTAATTAGTCTTCCTTATGGGCTCACAACGCTACCATATCCAAGACCCCTTTACTTCCTGCACTTTCAACTTCAATCAGCCAAACAAATTGTTAGTTCCCCAGGCACATATATTTTGTTATATCTTTATAACATCATCATAAACAATTTCATAGTTGTTCATACCAACAATCAAATTCACTTTCTCAAAAAGGAAAATACCATTCCTTGCAGTTTGGCTCAGCAGGCAATTGGTCTTCTTTATGGCTTACATCACTGCCATATCCATGACCCTTTGCTTCCTGCAATTCATTCCTTCCATAGCCAAACAAATTTTTAGTCTCTTATGCATCCATGTATATATATATCTATATTCAAAACCATGCATACTTAATAGTTCATCACATCTATATAAACATGAAAAGGGAATCTCATTCCTTGCCTATGCCTCATTTCAACATACCAATTTTTCAAAACGTAATTCAACATTTCAAAGGATTTAACAAATATGTCAGTATTCATGACCATGTTCATACCCAATTCACTCTTCCATTGATTTCAAGTTTGTCACACTTTATGACAGGTTCTTGGCCATGGTGTGTTGGAATTTAACCAACCTCTTCACCACATGGCTTATTTGTTTTCATTCACTCTTACAGCAGGACCATGCTTCCTGCTATAGGTTGATCACGATCCCAAACCAGTACACAGGAAACTCATAAGTTTCACATGAATGCCTTTAAGCATTGTTCTTTCATTAATAACCAGGGTGCCAACACTCATGGCTACTCAAATTCATTTTCCTTCAATGATTACATAATGTAAGTAAAGAATTGGAAGGTCCTCATTCCTTACTGAATATTCCATTGTCTATCCTCTTATGCAACATGCATTCCCTCAATGCATTCCATGCAACATGATAACTATGAGCACCTTTATTCCCATAGAACCAGTCCCTGCGACCACAGTCTAACGTAGAGTGTTAAACCCTACCATCCTTGACTGGCCCGGAGGGCTCCTTTTTTTTTCTCTCCATGCGATCGAGAGTTGTGACCTCAGCTCTATTCTTTTCAAGTGCTACCCTTTCAACTCTCGTGTCTGGGTGATATGATCCTGGCTAAACCCCCTGTCTGTAACTCGACAATGAAGGTCTGTTTTTCCCCAGATCCAACGGCTACAAGGGGTTACGAAACCTCAACTAGCTCACGATTTAGTTCCCCTTTTGATATCCACAATAGATATGGGTCGTTCGATCTGTGATCGAATCCCAATCTCAAAACAAAACTGTATTGAGTTCAATTTATGGGCACAGGCTCCATCATTAACCCGTGTGCCCATTCGATCTCCGTAATGAATATTGGTCGTCGATCTCATGGAACGACTAGTGTTTGATCCGATAACTCTAGTGGATATTGAAATCGATCTATTGACTAAGATCGGTTTCCTTCCGATGTACATCTCACATTCATCTCCTCTGTCAGGTTCTCGATTAATCTGATTCGATCGAGGTTTTCTTTTGCGATCCTCACGATCTCGATCTGCAGTTGATCGAAGGGATTCCTACGATTTCTTAGTAATTTTTTTTTTTTCAAACTTTTGAGTCAACATAGATCATTTGGTTCAGATGCTCCTACATCATGCAATTAGTATTCACTGCCAGAGGTTCACACCTCCATCATTCGGGTTCTCCTTCCCGAATCATATCTTACTTGGGTATCCATCACATACAACTTCCATTTTACAATTTCGTGCATAACATTAGACAACAAATACATTTCAGAAAGGATTCTTATCCAATCCTCTCATGCCTTGAGCCACATAAGCATGACCATTTTTATACCTGTCCTTGGCTGCTAGCACCTCCTTTCTGATTTTTACCTCATCAACAATTCTTTTAGGGGGATTCTTACAGTCCTGTCAACAATATTTTGACTACAACATTCCCATGGTCATCCTCTACTTGAGGTTGCCCATCATTGGTAACCGTCTTCCTCAACAGTTCCAATTTTTTTCTATACATATCATGCATCATTAGTTGTAATATAAACTAAAATGCATGTATCATAACATCCAAATTGATAATTTCTTCAAAATGTCCTAGTATATCTATATGCACTTCATCACATTATCTTCAAGGGTCTCCATGAATGCAATATAGATAGCTCTCAACTATTTCTACATCAATACAATCCTCATCACTATGATGTCAAAGCTTTTACTTTCATCATTAAATTGGCTTTTTCATTCGAGAGGAAACATAACACATATCAAGGAGGGAGTTAGGGAATCTCCCCTTTTTCCAATCCTTTCTACACCGCTTGAGACTTTTCAGCCCAGATGAGTTATCTCTAAAGGCTTCACTGCCTTTTCTTAACATGGCTTTAACCAAGCCTATTCAATAAAACATACTCCTATATCCATTCATTAGTCTTCTATTCATTACATGATGCTTTCAAAATGTAGTCCAGGATTCTTACATTTAGACAGGCTTTGCAGTGCATTGCCCAACCTTCAATGATTATTAGGGTTGTACAACATAATCATCAATGATTATTAGGGTTGTACAACATAACCTTCAATGATTATTATGGGAACTCCCACTGCATGCAAATTATTTATTGCACATCCACCACTATCTGTGATGGACTCAACCTTGATTTAGCTTTAGTTGTTTACCAAATATTCCTTAAAAAATATAAATGTACGTCTTGGTCAGGTACCCAAATTATGTATCCATACACATTCGGGTTTTTAAACTTACTTCCATGTTGTACTTAACCATATTCATAATCATCAGCCTGTGTGTAGCTGCCATATATATAATTTATAGCCTACATACATATCTACCTTAAAATCAGTCAACTCATGATTGTTTACAATCATTTCCATGTGACCTTCAAGGAAGAATCAATCGCCTCTTATTATGACAATAGAGCATCCTTTCTCGTCCGCTCTTTCTTCTATTTACACTAATATTTCTTGAGGGAATGGAACACATTCCCCTTAATCTATCATTCAAAACATAAATTTCATGACTATCCAGAATGGAATCAGCCATGCAACCATGGTATTCTTCTACTATTCATTCAATCTTGGCAAGTGCTAAGCTTGCCTCACATTTCACTCATCAGGGCCACCATATTGGGCCTTTAGTATACTTATACTCTTACATCATACATGTGCATCACTCACACATTTGATATCATTCGTATCTAACCAGTATTAATATCAGGTTTCATATCAAGAATCTTCTCAATGCATTAGATCAATGCACTCAAGAATACACACACAACTAAGTATTCATCATACTAGCTTAGTTTTAACATTAGTGTTCTTTAGTTAGAGATTACAGTCACTTACATGACTAATCTCATAGTTATAACTCATAATGGTGTTTCCTTCTCTTTATAGCAATGACCAACCAGGGTCACTCTCCCTTCTATACTATAGCAATTGGCAAGAAAAATTTCTTGCCTCAACTTCTATAGGACTTTACTCATCTTACCTTTCCTCTGGTCATGAAGAGTTATATACTCTGAGTTTAATATAAAGAAATAATTAAATTGCCAAGGATCCCACCTGATTATATCATATTCATTTAAGCCCACAAAGGTATTAACCATTATAGGCAGTGTCATGAACGTCGGATCATCTGCCTTTTGGGCTTCAACTACCCTCTACAGAACCCTACCACCTTCAGCTATCCACATTCAAGTCTTATTATAAATGTTAATTAGCATATCCCTACTCTGGTAAGAGTAGTTATCACTTTGACAAGAGCTAAAGAAATTATTCTGCTGATATTCAATAAGAAGTCTCAAAATCACAGGTTCAATCTGCAATCCTTCTACTCAAGGAGTAAATGAAGATAACAATATCTCCTTATGCGACTCATACATGAGCCCAAGTAGGCCAAGTGTTGTAACCATGCTCTGATACCAATTTGTAACACACCCACGATGGTGCATAAAAAAAAATTCGCTTTTTCTTAACTCTCGAGCTGAAATGGCTCTTCGATTCCCTATTGGAATCCTTACAATATATCCACAGGTCCTTGTTATGAGACTAAGCCCATGCGAATAAGAACTAGGCGCAAGCCTCCTCCAAGAGACCACTACCCTATGACCACTCGCTTATCCAAAGGCATTTTGCAACTTCACATATTGGGTAATTTCATGCGAACCAATATTGACTCCCCAATCCTTGAAATCACGACATAAGAGCCTAGCACTTGCTAGCTCCTCCTTTAGCCTTCATCCATGTGACCCTTCGCCACGACCTAGGGCCAAACTCTCTGAGCGTGTCGGGACTTTGCGTTTTGAAAGTTCTCGTATCTCTACCCTTTTACTTCCCTGGGTCATGAGTTAGCGAAATGCTAATCTCCTACCACGCATCCCTTCTCGATGGACAACCAGGATCCTTTCACGAACTCGTACTTTGCAGGTCCTCTAGGCATTATCTCCTCCCCTCTAGCTCTTTTAACTTTGATGTTGGGCTATGATCAGGGACCCGCCTATTTAATGTTCGAGACTTTGCATTTCACGAAGTCGAAATACCTCTAACCTCAGATCTTCCGATCCCTGAATTCCCATTTTCCTCAGATCGACAACTCATAACTAGTCTCGATCCGATGGGTCAGATCAAATCGCAATTTCACGTTTCAAGTATTTGTATGTGATTCAACCTTGACTCTCACGATCCCTGAACTCCCGACGACGTCAGATCAACGTTCCATGGTCTCCCGTGATCCGGTGGTCCAGATCCTTTTTTGTGAATCAGGTCTTTCCCGATCCCTAATTTCCAAAAATTTACCCATGTCAAATCAATGGTCCACGATCCTCTGTGATCCAATGACTAGGGTTAAATCGCGAGTTCGCGTTTCGCAAGTCTTGACAACTCTTGCCTTTGACTTTCCCGATGTGTGAGTCAATGAAATGCTAATCTTCCGCCACGTGTCCTTCCCAGTGCGAACGGTTGGGATCAACTTCTGTAACGTCGCCAACCATCTCTTGTCGAGCCATGCTATGCTAGAGAACTCTTGCTTTTCTCTCTGCGGAACATATTGTAACATACCCAGTATTCAACTAAGCTATGCCACATAAAAAAAAATTGCTTCAAACTACATGAAATTAAACCATACACACATCACTCTTGTAGAAGATTTACATATAAAACGTAAACAAACAATTACATTCCGTAAATATACGATTTCATACTGAAATAACAATAAACATAGACATGTAGCATATACAGGAAATACCCATAAACATAAACATGTAAATAACAATGCAGCATGTAAATTTATCACACAATTGGTACTTATCTTCGTAAGAATATCACCAACTGTGTGCAGACCATCCACGAACCTCCCATCCTTAGACTACACTATTCATCACTCTCAACAGTGAGTCATCCTCGAGCTAGGACTAAACTCCACCCAGGTAAAGGGATTCCTAACCAGGCTAAAGACTCACAGACAATAGGAAAGACTCTGTCTTAGGTGCCACTCAAACTAATAGCCTACAATCTCTCATTCCCCACATGTATGTCCCACCCCAAGAAGTGTGCCCCTTCTCTGCTCAACAGTCCTTCGGCTGCCCCACTTCCTTTCCGGGCTTCAGCAACAGGCTAGACAGGAAGTCTCTAAGCCCTGTAGTTGTAGTTTATCACCTTCAGGAAATCAATTCCCAATAATTCTCTCACTCAGAGAATTTCTCACGGACTTGACAACCTGCCTCTTCAATATCCCACGGGCCCGACAACCTGCTTCTTCATTCCAACTCCCAAGATAAACAGATACACCAACAACAAATGGCTATGGATACAAGTTCAGGTATAGTCATGAATATACTAAGGATAGCTCAATGGAGATGTGCATGCTCATGGATGATTGACTGGATGACTCCATGATTGAAAGAAAAATGGAAAAGATGATTGGAAATGAACTAAGTCCCAACAATATGTATGCATGTCCCCAAATTGACACTTGTCATGTTGGGAGCTACTTTGGCCCACTTGTCCCCAACTTTTGAACTTAGGATAAAATGATTATCCATACTTTATGATTTAAGAAATATTAATATAATATTCCTTTTTGGCTTAAACTCCCTAGCTTAGCCCTTTTCCTTAACTTTTAGGCCCCACCCTTTCCCTAACTAGTGGAGTTTAGTCCCCCATCTCTTTTATCATGGTCAGTCTACGTGCAACAGTGTATTTTATATTAATCATGAGACATATACAAAAATAGGCGCACTAGCCTTTAACATCTAGGCTCTCTAGCCTAATCAAAACATAAGCATCCTAGCTTATAATAACTGGCTCACCAGCCTATAAAACACATCATATACACAAAGGCTCCCTAGCCTCAACATCGCATGCACTTAAGATGTTGCGTGCGGTATCCTGGAATTTGCACACTTCCTCATTTTGCTGTGCAATACATGCACGCACTATGCCATGAAATGTGCATACGAAATTATATCAAATAGCTCACCAGCTTAAGTAGATTTTCATTTACATTACAATTGGGTTCGGACTAGGGATATTACAATCCCCTCCCCTTATTTATGCATTGTCCTCAGTGCATCATGTACCCATATACAACAAAATTTCAAAAATCCTCAAAAAGATGTGGGTATTCTACCCACATTGCATCCTCATGCTCCCAAGTAGTGTCCTCAGAACCGTACAAGGTCCATTGGACCTTCACAAGACCTATGGCTCAATTCCAGAGCTACTTGATTTTCCGGTCCAGAATGCGCACCAGATGCACTTGAAAAGCGCCTTCTTGCTCCACTTGAATCACATTCCAATCAATAACATGATTAGCATCAGGTATATATTTCTTGAGAAATGATACATGGAATACATTATGAACATACATAGATGCAGGCAATGCAATCATATAAGCAACTGAACCAATCCTCTCTAGGATTTCAAATGGCCCACAATAGCGAGTTGCCAACTTTGAACAATTTCCCAACTTCAGGGAACTTCTGTTGGCCTTCACTTTCAAGAATACATGATCACCCACTTTAAATTCTCTGTGAGTTCTGCCTTTGTCAGCATAGCTTTTTTGCTTGTCTTGGTCATCCTTTAAATTTTGTTTTATTTTTATCATTTGCTCTTCCATTTCCCTAAGCAAATTTGGCCCAACCACTGCTCTGTCTACTAGGTTATCCTAGCTTACTGGTGGGTTGCACTTTCTGCCATAAAGTACCTCAAATGGGCTCATCTTTAGAGATGCTTGGTACCCATTGTTATAAGCAAACTCTACCAAGTGTATGTATTCTTCCCAATTTGATGGTTTATCCTTCACATACATCCTCAACATATCCTCAATCACTTGATTCACCTTTTCTGTTTGTCCATTTGATTCTGGATGATAAGCTGTGCTAAAATTCAAATTTGTTCCAAATCCATTAAATAATCCTTTCCAAAATTTTGAGGTAAATTTTGGATCTCCATCAGACACAATTGTCTTGGGTATGCCATGTAATCTAGCAATTTCCCTCATATAAACATCAACGATGTTCGTTGCCTTATGAGTGAGCTTAACTGGAATAAAATGGGCAGCTTTAGTAAGCTTATCCACCACTACCATGATAGAATCATGTTGCTTGTTTGTTCTGGGAAGTTTAGTGATGAAATCCATGGTTACAACTTCCCATTTCCACTCAGGAATGGGTAATGGTTGTAGCAAACCAGCTGGGTGTCTATGCTCATCCTTTACCTTTTGACATTCTAAACATCTGGCAATAAAATCAACAATCTCTTTCTTCATGCCTGACCAATAATATTGGCTTTTGACAGCTGCAATAGTTTTTTGATATCTTGGGTGCCCAGCATAAGGTACATTATGCATTTCTTTCAATATCAAAATTTTCAACTCCTAGGAATTTGGTACATAAATTATGCCCCTGTACATGAGAATTTCATCATTAACTAGCTTGTATTCTTCAATTTTCTGCTGCAAAATACCTTGTTGTAATTTTTCCACTAAATCCTTGTATTGCAAATCTAAATTTGCAGCCTCTAAATTTTTTTGCTTCAAATCTGATTGATACATGCTAATGGATGTAGCATGCATTTCATGCACTCTTCTACTGAGTGCATCAGCCACTTTGTTCTCTTTCCCTTTGATATTTTTTATATCAATGTCATATTCACTTAGAAATTCTAACCATCTACTTTTCCTAGCATTTAGAGTTGGTTGATCAAATAAATATTTTAGACCATTGTGATCTGTCCTGAGCGCAAACCTTTTCCCCATGAGGTAGTGTCTCCATTTTCTCAAGGCATGCACTATGGATTCCAACTCCAAATATTGAGTGGCATAGTTTCTTTCATGCTCCTTCAACTTCCTTGATTCATAACATATAAAAAACCCATTTTGATTGAGGACTCTACCAAGTCCTTCTTTACATGCATTTGTACATACAATGAATTCTTCATTTGGATCTGCAATCCTTAGTATTGGAGCACTGGTCAACAGTTGTTTCAAGTGTTGGAAACACTTTTCACAATCCAATGTCCACTAAAACTTCACACCCTTCCTTTGCAAGGAAGTGATTGGGTGTGCAATCTTTGAAAATCCTTCGATAAATATCCTGTAGCAGCTTGCAAGGCCTGTTGTTCCAGAGTCTGTACTTAAGGCTTAGAAGTATAGTGTCTAGGCATCCGAAAGTGGGTAAAGGGTGGAGAAGAGAGAAATGTCAACCTTCGGCAAAGGAAACTAGGGAATATTTCCACGTTGGCATTGTCTAGCTTCCAACTATTCCTGGATGGTTATATCCTGTTCAATCGCTGCCCATGAACGTTCGAGTTCAACCTGGGTAGTAGCTGTTTTAAGAATAGTATCGAAAAGGTTTAAGGCAATGTACGTTTGATTTGATAATCTGGGTTCGATATTGGGCTGTGTTGGTACAGGGACAGTCATGGAGGAACAATAAAAATAAGAAAACCTCAGAGGAAAATTAAGTGTTGTCTCAATTCGGTCGTATAAAAGAGAGTTTACGGTTTCAGGAATAAAAATAGGGATGCAAATCAAAGGCTCTTTCCCGTAACTGAGTTATATCTTAATAAAATGTATGAGGTGGAGAAAAACATTTAGCTATCTATCGAGTAAGGCTCCTATCAAGGGAGAATCTCACGTATAAACAAAAGAGGAAAAATGTAAGGAAATAACCCGATGAAGAAGAAAATATATATAGAATTCTGAAAGTGTCGACTGGTCTTATACCTACTGATGGCTGGTACAGAGGAAAAATAGTAAACAATTATAGAAAACCAAAATTCATTCACTATAGTAGTGGTCGTACTAAATTATAACGAAGAATTCATCAGTTATGACTATGAAATGAAATGAAATATGAGATACAAGAAAACAAACTCATAACACAGTCATGACGAAATTGAGAATCTTCAGATTTTCTTTGTATTAACTCTCAAAATGTAAAAACTCTGTTACAATCGACACAAAAAGGTCCATCCGTTTGTACTTTCTTTCTATGGTATATTTATATAGTTTTACAAAAAAAAAATGGAATCTCAATCGTTACAAAAATTTGCAGTTATGATAGAGTGGAGGGCAATCGCTCCATTTCTTCTTTTATATCTTCACTTGGTGCCAGAAGCTTGTCCTCGCGCGTGCTCGGTACAGGTGACACATATTTCAACCAGCTGAGATATCAGCTTTGACAGTTGGCCTCAAAAGAGTAACAATCTCGGGCTAATTACGACAACCCATCTTCCATCTGTCTGTCTATGATGTCGATAGCGCATAATTGCGTGCTCAGTTTAATCATACATTTGTCTATTTGGACTATGTCCGCCATAGTCACTTGTGAGATCTTGGCTGAATCTCTTTCCTCTTTTTCCTTTAAATCAAGCAAGATTTTTGCCATATTCATTTGAATCAATGCCTCGGCACTACCTCTACTATCAATGCCTAGAAGATTACCATCTATAGAACTAAAGGCCTCTTCCAAGGAATTTGTTACCCTTTTGGCTTGCAGCTTGCTTTCTGAGTTGTTGTGCTCCCATTCTTTCAATAGAATGTTTCCTCTCGTTTGCTCTGAAATGGTGAACCTGGGGGTACTTCCCGAATCCCTGTTGTTTGTGGATATCACAGCCTCTTGGAAGGTGACCCGTGCTGCTCCAGCTTCCCTTTCTCTAGCAGATAAGTTCTCCAAAACCTGGTTGACTAGCAAACAATTGTCCCGGATCGCTTCTACCTTGGCGAGTAAATTTAGTTGGGCCACAGAGACTCTGCTCCGAATCTCCATCACCTGGGATTGGAACATCCTGATATTTATCACTTTTCTTTCGGCAATCTCCACCCTAGCCTGTAGTTGTTCGATCAAATCCTTTTACTGGCTCGCTTGCATCTAACCATCCTAGACCACCAGCTGTGTTTGCTCGAGCTTAGTCTTGAGTAGCTCTATCTCATTTTTATTGGCCAGCCTGGCCTACTCTATTCCTACGCTCGCCTGGTCTTTGGCAGTCTCTATTGTTGTGGCTAGTCTGGCTTCAAGGGTCTTGATGAGGCGATTTTTTCATTTAAGATGGTTTTTCAAAAGCCTGACTAAAAATTGATTCGCCGAGGCATATGCTCCTAATGTCCCTATTATTTCAGTCGCGAATTGTTCATTCTTCTTGTCCTTCCCATCAGTTATGACTTTGTATTTCTTGGCTGTCGACTCCCCTTCCTAATAAAATTCTCTTTACCACTGCTTTTCTCTTCTTATCGAAGAAAAACTCATTTGGAGGGAGCTCCTCCACCCTTATAGGCCTCAACTCTTCATTGAAGATCCACCCTGGGTCAATATTTCCCTGAGTCGATTGCAAAGGGGTAACCGATGTGATAGGATCTCTGATTTTTTTTGCTGATGGTCCCAGAGTAGTAATCGGACTCTGCTTCTTCGACGGGTTGGGAGTCTTTATCTCTGCTTTCAAATTTTTAGTTTTCTCTCCCTCGCCTTGGTTTTTTTCTTGATCGAGACTCACATCTTTAGAGCCTTCGGCATCTTTTTGTTTTACCTCTGTCATACTTGGACTCTCACCCCACAATGTTGCGGGAAGGAAACTGTGTCGATGTTCTTAGAACTTCAAAACATCAGCTCTCTCCTCGGGTGCCAAGGTTTGTATCCAAGCTAGAATCTCAGCATAGGACCTTGCACCTCAGAAAATGTCATCCGAGGGTGAATTCTAGTGCTCAAATCTCTTGAGCCTGCAACTGGCCAAATGATTGCTCACAACCCTTTGCGGATCATGCTTCTTGTATTCAATGAGGGCCAAATTTAGGTCTTCTAGGGCTGCTACCTCAGCTTTGGCATGCCTGAAATCTAATAAAGAATATGAATTTAAATGAACAGGAAAAGGTGGCCATACCTTCTTTGAGTATCCCTTAAGCTCCTTGCTTATACCACCGATTACTGTTTGTCTAGCAACCTCACGACAAGCCAGCTTGTCGAGAATGAACAATGGCAATGCATGTGGGGGAACAGAAGCCCCAAAAACTCTGAGATATGAAAATTCAACTTCTACATACTAGTCGGCTATGTTGCTCAGATTTGTCACTATACTGTCCGAGATCCTGGGTGACGGATGAATGAAAATAGCGACATGCAGAGGCACCATCACCCAGTTGAATATTTCATATACGAAATTTGTTGCTTTGTTTTCCCACAATTTCGCATGATAAATGTGGATAGGCTCGTCTTTTGTTGGGGTCCAACTCCAGCTCATTAAGGGAAATGGTGTTAAAAAACACACGGTGTCCATAATGTATGAAGACATGAAAAATGAAGACACCTTTTCGCTTTCTTTCTGCGCCCGATACTCTGTGAACCGACTGGTCAAGCTATCGGACAACATTTTCACCTTGTCAAAGGAACTGCCTTTGGCGACCCGCAACATTAGAGGCACCCATGGAATAAAAAAATGTGAGGTGTCCTTTCTCCCGTATAACCTGCATGTCATCATAGATACATACTTGTACTGTGGTTCTAAGGAAGCTATTGAATATATGCCGTGGCTGTCGGCCCTGAACTTCGCAGCGTGAGAAACCCAATCTTTTATTAAGCTGGACATGGTTTTATCATACTGTACACATTCCTTTTATTTGAACTCGTACAAGAATTCAGCCCCATATTTATAGTCGGACGTTGTGGGCAGCTTATACATGGCTTGCAGATGCTCAGGCTTGAAAGTCCCGATGGTGACCTTCTGCTCATTCATGATGGTTCTGGTTGGTATGTCCACATGGTCTAATGCCCATCGGACCTTGTCATAATATGGAAGCAATCATGGCCTGGCTGCTACTTTATGCATTCTAGATTGAATGATGATCTTATACTTAGTGGTTATGTCATCTTTTTCATTGTTGCTGGAGTCATCGGAATAATCCACTAATTCGGCCTGCAGAACATCATAAACGAATGACCAATTTGGGACCGAGTCGATACTTTGAGGCGAAGTTGTTGTAGGAAAATCTGCCTGCGGACAAGTAGATCGACCTCTAAGGCTTGACCTTAACCCTAGACAGAAAAGTGCTTATCATGGACACTGAATTTCTTTCGAATCTATCTAAGCCTAATGCATGAGAAGGAAGAGTAACAG
>SNQJ01S0232780.1:0-14092 GCA_010110895.2 Picea sitchensis | reverse complement strand
GAAGGTCAATTGTATGATTGACTACTGAAAATATCCAGTAAACAGATCACTGTCCTATATAACTCTCCAAAATTTTCTCTTCGGGGGAATTCCACAGATGGTAGTGTATCCATAGGATAATTCAGTATCGAGATTGTCCTTCAAGAGGTCAAGAAGTGTCAATTCTACAAATTTGTCAATGATGGTCAGAAGCGTTGTTATCTAAAATGAGTTGAAAGGGAAGTTTGAAGATATGGATAAGAAAGAGCATATATCGGAAGATTTCAGAGAGGATAGAAGACCTAATGAAGACCATATCAAGACGAATATCTTTGTTGAAATTTGAGTATTGTAATTATGATAAAATATTTGTAATGTAAGCATTATTGGAGGGTGTTGGAATAATGCTTACAATAGAACTTGTTTGGGTTCGTTGGAGGTTGTTGAGATATTCTCTCAACCCCTCTCTCTATGTTTAGAATAAGTTGGATACATGTTAATCGTACTAATCACACACTTTAATGACTAACAAATAGATTTTGAGTTGAAAGAGGGTTAAGGGATTAAATTTCAACCTTTAATTTGGTGAACAAAACTAAAAATATTCTCCTTTCATTAAATCTAATTTATACAATACGTATTTGATTTCTGATTAAACTCTGATTAATGTGGAAGTTTTTGTAACAAGTTGTAAAAGACTAATTAATGTGGAAGTTTTAGTAACAAGTTGTAGCTCATGAAATTTGTTGAAGTTTTAGTAACAAGTTTTAGCTCTTAAACCGTGGAAAGATTACTAGTTTTTATTAGTAGACGCTTTTCCCAGATACCACCATATTTTCGTTGTTCAAATGGAATCATAGTTACCTGACACAAATGTTTGGGAGATGGCATTTATCATTGACTTTTGAATATTAGCATGTCGTCATCGGTGACGTTTGTGAATGAACTCGGAGCGGGCCGGAACATATCATAAACATACAAAATTCATAGGCCGACACTGGATCTATTTTATCATGAGAACACCAGAGATTTTCCAAAGTTATACTTGGTCAAATAATCGAGCGTGCATCACTCATGCTTTGTCGGTTGCATATGTTATAGCCAACTGTAGACAGCTCTTTTTCTTTTTGGTAGTCAAGTGTTCTTATCTGATCCTGGAATTAGTCAAAGAAAGTACGCCAATCTATTTATATAAATGGGGATCACTCATTCACATTCCAGTTATAATTATAGGCACCGCTCGTCGATCTCTGATATCAAACAACAATGGCGTGCTCACAAAATTTTCTTGTTATGCAAATCCTGTGCCTTTCAGCAGGTATGTATTACTTCACTAACTTTATGCAAGTCCCGTGCCTTTAAAGTAATAATATGGTGACACATATGTGCTCTGCAAGAGTTATGCTTCTATCAATGCTACTCTGCACTAGTGCACAAGGAAATGGGGTGACTGGTCAGCATCGCAGGCTGCTACAAGGTGAAAATTGAAAGTAGATTCTATAGATTTCTTCAATTCCCTAATAGATCCGTGGTTAACAGTGATATATTATAATGTTTGATTGGATTTGTGATGTATTTATGAATGTACAGTGTGTGTTCGCAATTGCTTGGATGTGTCATACACGACTTGCACGTCGTCGGGAAACGAACAACTCCAGGCCTACTGCAACTGCTATTTTGCGCGAGCAGTCATACCGGAAGGGGGAAACTGCACTCTGCATCTTACCAATGGCACCCAAGTTACTTGTCCTTACTTTCACTGTGTGGGCAAGTGTGATTAAATAACAGGGAGATTGAAAGCAAGAATAAAAACAGTCAGATATGTCTGTTAATGAATAATATCCATAACGCTTCTGGAACTCTACAGATGTGTATGTTTCGGTATCTGAGTATGAAGAATAAGAGGCCATACGCCAATACTTTTCTCTGCATATGTATGTTTTCTAATTGTGGACTGAATAATAACATTCCTCTATTTTTATTGGAATACTTTTACTACTAAGTTTTCTTTGTTTGACATATTTGTATATTTCTTATATTCAACTCATTGTGGTGCTTGTGGAAGTATGACATTACTTTAATGACATATGATGTGACTTTTTAATAAAGTGGTAGACTTTATTGCTGTGCATTATGAATAATCACATAGATAATAATAGGGAGATGCATTATGAATAATCACATAGATAATAATATACATTTTGTAATGATTATAATTAATTTTGATTTACTTTCAAATTATATATATATTTCAAATTATATATATATATATATATATATACTATATATATATATAGATATAGGTATATCATATAACTAATATTTCACGATGGAAAGGGTGTACATCTGACGAAGCAATGGCCACATTTAATGAGTTTTAGTTTTAATACATTTTCTATGGAATGAAGTTAAATATGTCTAGAGATATTCTTAGTGGGTCACAATATAAATGAATGGCTCTGATTTCGTCCATTAACTTAGGTATAGAGACGCGTCAGACATATGTTTGCTTTTTACATTTACCTATTCGTGTTTAAAAATTACTATGTTCAATAACGTATTGCCCGATCCACAGTTTTCATTGAACTTTTGTCTTTTCTTGTGTTAATTAGAGGTTTTATGCTTGGGAAGAGTTTAACATTGCATTTTGGTTCATGATGTGAGTTAGCTCATATAGTTTCATATGTGATTTGTTATATTATAAGTTGTATTATTTGAGAGTGCAGCGGATGCAAGGTAAAAGGTAGTAATTAAATAAAGTTGTAATAAACAAAATTTTGAATACTTATTCAAATTATTAAATAATATTTTATTTATTTAAAATTATTTAATTATTTTTTAATGTGTTTGTGGTTGTTTTGAATAATTATTTAAATTATTAAATAATATTTGTTTATTTAAAAATTATCTAATTATTATTATTGATTTAAGGGAAATTACAAGTCATGGGCATTTAAGCCTTAACATGGTTAGTTTTTTGTCTTCACAAATTTCAAACCAGTGATAACAACATATTCGGTCATCAACTATCCTACACCTAGGAAATGACAATAATTATTTATTATAAAAACAATAAAATTAACAAAATAACTTTAAAACACTATAAATATACATATATCTATAAAATTAACAAAAAATTCTAATAAATGTTACTTTAAAATTTGAAATTTCACAATCCACTTTAAAAATATTTCATTCTTATCTACAATCATATTTATGTACAAATCAAAATTCTAAAATTCATAAATGATAAACATTATTTTCAAATTTATTATTACAATTTGAATTTTTATTATTCTTAAATTTTGATTATTTATTATTATAAATTTATAATTATTTCATATATATATATATATATATATATATATATATATATATATATATATATATATATATATATATATATATATTAAGTCTTTTGATTGGAAAAAGGAGATCCCTTGTGTTTCAAGGAAGAATTTATCTACATTTAGGGTTTATAATTTGGTTTCTTACAAATTATTTAAAAAGGATGTGGGCCTTCTATCTTACATTGTATATTATTAAATTTGGTAAAAGTAAGGTGATGTCTAGCAATTAATATTATTCCTTTTTTGACTAGATTTTAGTCTATTTTTCATATGATTATTACTTTTCTTGAGGGTAGGCAGAAATTTTTTGAGATTGAAAACAGTGTATGTCATTATGTATTTAGTGTCTTATTGTGTTCTCACATGGTTCTAAAGGATCCTCTAAAATTCAATAGAGAGGCATTTTTTACAGTTTAATATGGAAGATATTGTAATGTCTATCTAGTCCATAACACTTATGTTACAAAAAGAAATCGTAAAAAGGAAAAAGTATTTTTACATCCATTTAATTTTAATATAATAATAAGAACAATAATTTCTCTCTCATATAAATAACACTAGATCCATCTTAACTTTAGATTTGTTGAGTGTAATTGAAGGATCAAATCCTTCAAGTGTAAGCTTATTTTTCAAGTTTTTCCATTATAAAAAAGGTTTTCATATTAGAATGATTTGACCCCTTTCTTAATAGATAGATTCAAAGTTTAGATGCATGATCTACATTGGTTTTAATTTTTTGTTATGTTAAATATCATATCGTGTTGACATATGTTAACATCAACATTATTGATGAGATATATATTACAATCTCTTCAATATTGAATTGTAAGATATATTTCTTGGTGTAAAAAAATATCTACTTTATATAAAAAGTTAAAATAGAACAAACAAAAGAATGGTATGTCTAAAGTAAACTCCCTAGAATCATATGATCATGTATAAATTCCTTGAAACTTAAAATAATGCATTAGTATAATCATGTGATCATATCTAAATTCCCTAAAACTTAAAATAATACATTAGTAGAATCATGTAATCATGTCTAAATTCCCTGAAACTTAAAATAATGCATTAGAGAATAGATTAAGCTTTTCATATCAAAATGGTAATCAACAATGACCTCTAATATGAAAGGAAAAAAAGCTTAGAGAAATAAAAAGGACCTTGAATTCAATCTTAACTAATGAATATATGCAAATAATAATCAATAATCATTTTATTTAGGTGCCATATTTCGGTACCATAGAATATTTGTGTATTTATACTTATATATTTGAGTATAATTTTAAATTATGATTACAAGAATAAAAGACTTTGTTAATTTTTAATCATTATTTAAAAAATAAAAAAATTATTGTATAAATCAATTATAATTACATTTAGTTAAGGTTTTAATGGTGAAATATATTGTTTTTTAAAATTTTTAAATATGTAAATTTTTTTTTTTTTTTTTTTTTTTATATATATATTTTTTAGGTTTTTATAATAAGTGGAAGATGTTATTTTAGTAATATAAAATATATTTTATATTTTTTTCTAAAATAATTATTGGTGGAGGAGTAGTAGTAGTAGTAGTTCGCTCAAATCAAGGATTGGTCTAATGGGACTACATGGAACAGGACAATCTAAGTGAAATTGCTTTTCATCTTCAACTTTCTTGGTGTCACAAAGGTGACAGGTTCTTTCTTGCCATGGTGTTTTGAGAATTTAACAACTCTCACTTTCACTATGGAACTCTCACTTGTTTTGAGAATTTGTTCTTATCTTAGCAATGCTTGTTTTCTTTTTTACACTTGTAAAAACAGATAAATAATTTTGATCTTATAGATTAGGGTTGATTACATCCTTATATTACCTTAATTTTATGTTTCCTCTAATATTTTGTCACTTTCCTGTTTTCTCCTTAAATTTTGATTTAATGATATTTTTAATAGTATCCTTATTCTTGAAAAGCGGTCTCTTCAATGATTCCCCAATGGCTTAGCCAAGAGACTAGAATCTTATGCCATCCTAACAGGTTGAAGGTGGTTGTGATTGGATTTTGAAGCAATTTAGGAATCCTCTTGTATTCCATGTTGTTTAACTTGTTCTTATACATTAGGTATCTAGTCGTAGTCCATTCTCTCAATGGGGAAAGGCTTGTCTCTAAGAGGAGGACGATATATGGTGTATTTCCTTTAATTTGAGATTATAGGTTATAAAATTCTTTTGGATTTACTATATCTTTCTCCAGGATTCACAATGAAATTACGTCCCTCATAATTCACATCCATATAGAATAGCAGGTGTAACAAGAGTCTCAAATATGAGTTTCTTATTACTCCATATCCAAAGATTGGTTGATTGACATTTGTTTTCAAGCCATAATAACCTTTCATACCCCAATATCCTTTTCCCAATGCTATAATTCCCTAGTTGAGCTTATGGCGAATATCGATTCAAGATATTTGTATGAAAACACTTCATCCAAGTTATTTTTTTCATTAAAGATTCATGAGAGATATTATTAGATTTAATAGTCATGACCTTTGTCTTGTCGGTATTAACAATCATACCATATTGGAGAAAAAATCCTTGAGGATTCTTAATTTCTTTCCAAAATTATGGGGACTCCCTCACCATAAGAACAATATCATCAACATAAAGAAAACTTGATGAAGCTATACCAATGAGATTAAGGTGACGGAGTTGAAAACAAGCAATCTTCAACTTATCAATAATACCAAAAAGGGTAGGACAAGGGACAACCTTGCTTGACTCCAATAATACAGTTAATATTTTTAGACAAGCCCTACAGTTGTTTTTAAACTTGGAAATAGCATTCTCATACAACCTTATTACAACAACCCTCAACTCAAAAGGAAATTTATCTCTTCAACCTATCCCAAAGGTTTTTCACGAGGAGTATCAAAATCTTTTCTAAGTCAACAAAACAACAAAAAGATTGGTTTAGTATTGCAAAACTCCTCTACAATAATTTCAAGGTAACAAGATGTTTCACAGTTGAATGATATCTCTAAACCCTTGACACAGCTATCTATTTTATTGTGACTTTCTAATAAGGCTGATACTTCTTTCAAATAATTCCATAAATCTTGGCAAAATCGGACTAATCATGGTACTATAATTAAAGGGGACGTTTCTATCCCCATTTTTAAATATAGGAACAATGAGGCTTTAGATCTAGAGGGTTTGGGGAAATACAGCAGTGATAAATTAGAGAGCTTGTGTATGTGAGGGATGAGGGATAAGGCCCTCTGATTTTAAAAATTTCATTTTGGTAGCCTTCAATGTCATCAAAATTCCCATTTGCAAGCCTTTTAACTTTGAACTCTATGTCATCCAAAGAGAAAACTTCATCTGTGGGACAATAGGAATGGTGTCCATGGAATTAGGGGAACTCGTAAAGACTTTTTTAAGGTGGGAATTCCAATCCCTTAAAGGGAATCATATTATTTTCTTTACTATTCTTGGATTAGAATTTTACACCTCAGGCTTCTGGGATCAAGCAGATAGTTGTGAAAGTTTATATTTCCTTTTTTGATATAGTACGTTTTTCCCTTTTAATTGGGGATTTGTGCGTGAGTAGTCTTATCGAGTTTTTAAGGACTCATTAGAAGCATCCTAATGGATTTCACAACTTGATCTTACATTCTTTGTCGTACCAAGGGTTGGTTTGTTTTATTCTTTTTGCATGATGCAGCCAGAGGGCTTTCATTATTAGAGTTTAAAGGGGTGGTTTCAATTTAGCAGTAGAGTCTTCCAGTATGTTGTCATTATAAGTTATGAGATGTAATTCACTATTTAAATCCCTTTAATATAGGAGTCCCAACTTGCTTTCTCAAGGTAATTTTCTTTTATTATTAGAATTATCTTCAATGATGCTCTTATGCATGGAAAAGTTTGAGTTAGGGTTAAATATCTTGTTGGATTAATGGGAGGGAGGGGTGAATCAGTAATAGATCAATCCTAATCCTTTTTCACAATAAAATGCAAGTGTTATATCCAATTTAGCATTATCATCCAATAGTTCTTGAGTAAATAAACAATGAACAAATGAGCAATCATACAGCCACCGCGATTGCATGGAAGGAATTGTTTTACTTGGAAACTCAAATCGAGAGAAAAATACGGAATGATTTTTCTTATATGTCTTTAAGAATTACATTCATTAGGCCCTGCTTCCTTTGTTTCTCTAGCACCAAGTGGAAGGAGGCACCAATCCCCTAGTTTCTTAGGCTTCTGACGAGGGAAGCTCCAACTCCCAATTCTCAGGCTACAACTAGAGAGAACACAACCCTATGTTCTCATTTACAACCCAGGATGGTAATACAACCACATTTCCCTTGCTTACATCCAACCACTGCAATGCATTATAAGTAGAATGATGGAACCAGGTCCACACTATCCTTTGTGAGATATATATTGTAAACCTGTACCAATCAACACAGCCTGTAAACCGTTGCATCAACATTGCACTAACTTTGGCCACCAAACAAAATTTGTAATCAGTTTGTACCATAAAAAGTGCATCAAACATGCACCAACCCTATATAAACAACTTGTAATCAACCTGTACCTTAAACAATTACATCAACCATGCACCAACACATACCATCAAGAGTGCATCAACCATGCACAAATATGTATCAATCATGCATCAAATACACATGAAGCTATGACTCATTAAGATGTACCAACATCATCAACTATACACCTCATGTATGTACCAACTCATCAACTACTTGTCTCAACCATGTACCCAAATGTAGAAGCCGAGATATGTCCTTTGAGAAACACATCATTGTATACTCATCGAAATCAATGCAGTATGTGATCATATACCTCAAACACTATACCACAAGTCTACACCTCAAACCATGTGCTAGAACCTCCACTTTTATACAACCTCTATATGTACCAATAACTGCAACATGCTAACCAAAATCCCTCAAACATGAACCAATACTAAACTTTAGTAGATATGCCTTAGATCAACTCTACATCAAACCATAAAATCCCAAGAGGAAACCAACATGTTACAAGGAAAACCCTCAACTTGATTCATAAATTCAACCTACACATATGAGAATCATACCTTTTTTTCTTCTTGTAGCCTTTTATTTCCGTGGTTTTGTTTATACGATTTTTACCTCCACTTTTTCTCTGTGGTTTTTGTGTACTTTTCCTCACGTAGATTTTTCCTCCGCACTTTTTTTGACATTGCACTTTTCTTGCAGCACTTTTTCTTCCCATATTTTCCGGCCGCGCACCTGCCCCGCGCTTTCTTGTTGCATTTTTGTCTTTAATTTGCACATGTACCTTTTCTACTCAGTTTTCCTACCACTTTTACGCCGCCTTTTCTTATACTTTTACGCCAGCACTTTTTCTTCCGGTTTCTTGCCACACTTTTTACATGCGCGCACTATGATCAATAATGCCCTTGGTAACTTTCAAAAATAGATGTTCAATGATATTCAAGTGTGAGTTTAATGGGAATGTATACCTTTATTTATATATTTTTATGTATCTTCCTCAAGGGGTTTTCTTCTAACCATCTTAACCCACGTTCTTTATTTTAGGGGTTGTACTCATAACCACTTATAACCCTTGTCCATAACTAACCACTTTCATAATTAGTGAGGTTCTTCATTAGGTATTATTTAAATAGTTTTCTTTTGCATCCTCTTTGACTTATAATTTTATCATAACTTCACTTTATTATTTAAATAATTTCTTCTTACCAAACACTTTGACTACTTTTGACCTTTTGGGGTTTCTAGATGACTCATGAGGGTTCTCCAACTTCACATGGCCATAACTCTCTAACCGTGAGGATTTATGTGACATTCCACATACCAGGAAATGGCATGACATGTACTATCCATCTAGAATATTTTGCCTACAAATATATATAAAACTCATACCATTGTCCATCAGACAGGCTTGGATTCATCACCCCAGGCAGCACATTGTGGAATTCTCTGCCGTGCTTTCTTCGGGGTTGATATCAGTGAGAAACCAGTAATTGTTTTAGCCGGTCTATGATGGGAGTTGTGTTCATGGTCATTTTAAAGGTCAAAGTTGCTATTTGGTTGGAAGCGGGGATGGCCAGGTATCAGGATAATCTAACACTTCTACCTGGTCCATTGACAGTGATGATTTTAGGGGATAGAATTTGGCTCATGGGCTAATTTTTCCCGTAGTTTTTTCAAAATGAAGATTAGCTATTTTAAATGTTTCGCCCAAATTCTATGGGATAAAGAAATTATTTTTTGTCTTAAAAATGCATGAAATTTATAAAAATGCTATAAAATACTTAGAAATTTGAATATTTTTACAAACATATGCATGCAAACATTTTATAGTTGACATATGAAGGATTAGTAAGATTACATGAGTTTCTAATTTAGAAATAAATTTCCATCCTTAAAATCATCTAGTCCATAGATACAAGTCATCTAAGTTGGAGTTTTCCTTCATTACTCCATTGAAAATTACTAGGTCTTGAGAGCTATAGAGCTTGACTAACTTAGTACCAAAAAAATTATCAATTGGGTCTTTAGAGCTTCACATAGCTATTAGCTAAAACAAGGTCCCATCTAGACATAAAGGATTATGGTTTGAATCATTGCTTAAAAGAGTACATTGGTTAGTTGCAATCCACTAGCATTAAAGTATCCTAGTAGAGGGATATTACCTTCATTTTTTCGAACTATAAATGTTATTCCTAAATTATTATAGGGGACCAATTTCTATCTGGATTGCTTTTCTTATAAGGTAAATTAATGGGGTAGAAAGTAGAAGAATTGATATATATATCTTCTTAACATTGATGTATGAAATTTATATCCAAATATGTATGTATTGATTAAGAGGGTCATTCTTATGAATTTGAGTGTGAGGAGAAATGCTCTTTCTAATAAAACAAGCTATGCATCCTATCCCTCTTGGTGGGACTTTTTGTTCCATGACTACCACAGAACAAATCCTTCTATGTTAGGAGTTCTTAGAATCTTCATGCTCCCAAGTTTCAACTAAACAAATGTCTCCCGATATCACTTTCGGGATCCAACTTATCATGGGACCTTTGCACCATGGGAAGCCATGAAGTTCCAAAAAATGATCTTAGGTGTCCCAAATTCCTATTTATTATTATCCTTAGGTCTCTATCCTTAAAATGACTTTTGATTTCTAATTATTTCCCATTTTCCTTCTTTCACAGCTTCTTTTACCTTTGAACTTCCTTCCTTAGTCCATCTTGGTCTTTGGGAATAGGGTCTTCATTTATAAATATTCTGACCCTTTTAGGCTCGAAGATTTACTAAGTATTCGCGGAACTCCTCTACTTGATGATCCTAGTAACAAGATGGTCCACCAGGTTGAATGATATCTCCTAAACTTCGCCTGGACTTTAAGCTCTTTTACCATGACTTTCTAGCCAAGGCTAATCTTATTTTCAAAATAATTCCATAAAGCTTGGAAAATCGAGGCTAATCATAATGGTTGATTTTTTTTTTGTTTTTTTAGTTCTTGAATTCTATGCTCCATTGTTGTAATTGGATCTTGAACCCTCATAATCTGTATCCTCCTATCATATCTTCGAGATTTTAATTTTTTTAATCAGCATTACCTCTAGCTCTATTTGGACTTTTAAGTCTCTTTCTTCCTCTTTTTTTCTAATGATTCTAACTCTATTTGGAGTTTCATCTCTTTCTTCTCTCATTTTTAAATGATTCCATATATTCGTAAAAACTCTCTAGGGTGACTTTGGGGGCTTCGGCCGACATGATGAGTTTTGGAATAGGTGGTGGAATGCTGATATTGAAAAGAAGAGGAAAAAAAACATTTTTATTTTGGTTGACTTTTGAGAATTGGAAAATATTTTTTGATGATAATAATGATAATTATTGTCTCTAAAATCAACTTTACTTTTTCCCAAGATAAAACATTATCTTGCTATTATTAAAATCAATAATATGTCTCATCTTAGTCCTTGTAGCTAGAAATCAAACAATTTTCTCCCAAAAACACACAAGGCATAGAAGTTCCAAAAATTCCAAAAGAAAAAACATATTCCTACATATATACAAAGACACTAAATACATATGTATAGGTGTTTGACCCTAAAAACTCACCTGCACAGGAGAAATTATTAATCATCCTAAAATGGACTAAAACTAGTCAAAGGGAATGGTAATGGTACTAGACATCTTATTTTTGTAGGTTGTTAATGTAAAGATGAGTAATGGAGGACCCATCCTTTTTGGATGAAATGTGAGAGCCAAGGTTATGGACCCTAAATCTTAGAAATTCTTCCTTGAAACACAGATTCTCCTTTTCCAATCCAAGGGTCTTAAAAATATATATATAAAGGAAATAATCATGGAATTTATAAAATAATGAAATGATCATGGAATTTAGATAATAATAAATTCAAAATGTAATAATAAATTTGAAAATAATGTTTATCATTTATGAATTTTAGAATTTTGATTTGTACATCAACATGATTGTAGATAACAATGAAATATTTTTAAAGTGGATTGTGAAATTTCAAATTTTTAAAAATATTTATTAAAATTGTTTGTTATTTTCATGGATATATGTATATTTATATTATTTAAGAGTTTTTTTGTTAATTTTATTGTTTTTATAATAAAATAATTGTGTCCCAGAGGTGTAGGAGAGTTGATGGTGACAAAGGGTGTGTTGTTGAGACTCTCGTGATTTTAAAGTCAGTTCAATGCGAGGGACAAAATCCAACCATATTAAAGCTTGGTGATTTTAACGACTTAAATGCCGCAGTTTCTCAACTAGACACAAAAAATAATATTATAACTTTATTACAATTTCTCTTTATTTTTACTTGAAGCTCAAGTTACTCTCAAATAGTACAACTTATAATATAACTCAAGTTACTCTCAAATAGTACAACTTATAATATAACAAATCACATATGAAACTATATGAACGAACAACAACACAATTGATTCTAATGAGGGGAGATTTGAATGTTTTAGATTATTCATTAAAATATTAGTTATATGGTGTACCAATACTCCATAAACACACACACACACACACACACACACACACACACATATATATATATATATATATAATTTGAAAATAAATTAAAAATAATTATAGTCATTACAAAATTTATATTATTAGTCCCTGCCATAGGCATAGAGGGACTATAGCAATCGATAAATCGTTGACTTCATATTAGTTTGTCCTTTGACCACAAATATTTTCATATTATCTATTGTTGGAACCAGAGAACTGAAAACATCGATTTTTATATTAAAAAAAGTACCATATTTGTAATGATCTTATTGGACAAGGGATTGGAGGTCTTATTGTCGGCTTCGCTATTCCCAATGTTATATATGTTGGCAAATCCAAAGTATTTGATCGTATATGGTATTTTTGAATCATATATTTTGTTATGCATTCGTCGAAGGTGGATTAATGCTAGAATTAATTCGAATGTTTCGTTTAGCATTTTATGCTAGGTAAATTTATGGCAATGTTTTTGGCATTCCAATACATTCTCTAGTGTTCGAACTATTGTTAAAAAAAATATAATATTTTTTTTGGGATACGTCAAAGACCTGCCACATTGCATTTTTTCTTAAATGTTTACAGAGCATTTCTGACAGACTTAAATGTTTACCTAACATGCTTGGTAGCATTGAATGCTTACTTAATAGGCTTGTTACAATACATTTTCTTCCATTTTTTAAATTTATATGCCTCAACGACATTGGTGGTTTACTGGTTCATGCTTGTTTTTTGCATCTCCACTGATTTCTTGTTTGCATGTTGTTGTTGTTCTTGCTTGCCTGTTCGTGTTGTTTCAATTTTCACGTTTGGGTTTCTGCAATTGCGATTGGAACTGCGTCATTCCTGGTGGAGTGGTTGATGCTTGCTTCTTTCTTCGCTTCATGTTGTTTATTGATGTTTGATTCGACTTTGTAGGGTTCCAGTCCCGCGCCTGCAGTTGGGCCTTTTGGTTCTTCTTAACTAGGTTGTTATTTTCTTTGTTGCTTGTTCTTGTTTGGCTAGGGTTTGCAATATTGGGATGATGCATCCGTGGTTGTATCTCTGTTTACATTTTTTGAAGTGGAGTCTGCATAGAATACTATTAAGATAAAATAACATACTAAAAAATTGCATTCGATCTAAATTACATCTCTTACGCGTTGAACCAGATTTTGTCGGCCTCAAACTATATTTCATAGCTGGAGATGATTTTTCCATGGATTATGTGTTACTATGGTTTCATAGTTATGAGAGTAGGTTTTGTTGTGTGGGCAATATAGTTATTCTCTCCCTTTTATTTTCCACTTGTAAACTGCGTTTCTGGCTCTATAGTTTCTGGCCTTTCTATGGTCATTCTGATCGACCGTCATTCGGTTTCATACTTAGCCAGTTTTATGGACAAAGCTTTGCGGATAGGTTCTAGCGAACTATGAAAGGTCGTGTTCAGTGTATACATCTTTTACTCATAACTTTTGTGCTCTAGAACTCGACCCGACACTCCTCGAACTCGCAACCGTGCCTCTTCCTACAATGAGTTTGTCTATTATACCTAGGTTTCCATACTTAGTCGACTTTTCAAAGTTTAGCGGACTGATGATTTTTCGGGTTCAGAAAATTTTAAACCATTTGTCGCTCCCCTCCATCCCCGCTACCTTCCGCCCTTCCCAATAGACATTAATTATGATTTCAAAAGTCTGAACCGACCAGACAGG
>SNQJ01S0232779.1:0-14092 GCA_010110895.2 Picea sitchensis | reverse complement strand
CTACATAAATAACTATAAAAAGAACCCCCTCTTCTATGTTTTGTGTGTATTTATCATGCCAAATCCTCTGCTAGATAATACTCGCAACTCTTTGTCTTCTCTGGCGATTATCCTGAGTCTGTTCATCATCAATGGTCATTATCTTAAGATTATTTGGCTTCTCTGACAGTGTGACCTTCCGTCTTCTCGGTTATAGTTGAGCTTATTATCTCTTTTACAATTATAGATGATATTCTCTAATAGTTACAGGAGGTCCTCGCAAAGAATCTCCTTGCGAACTTCGCCTACGTGAACTAGCACCGGGTTCAAGTTTCCCCTACGTGAACATCTGTTGTGACCACACGCCTACCAAAAAGGCGCTACACGACTTCGTGTTTAGCAATCTCATGAGTTAGCTCTCCTCCATTCTTCGAAGTCCGAACTCCCAAACTCTAAACTTTGTTGTTTCAGATCAACGGTCCATGACCCTCTGTGATCCGACGACCCAGATCTCCTCTTCGCACTTCAAGACTTTGTGTCTCGATATATCGAAAGACTTCTCATATCCCTTCTTCTGAAACCCGAAGTAGTGAGTTCTTCGGGACCAGAGATATTGTCCACACTCTCCTTCCAGCCAATGGCTATGATCACCTTCGCGAACTCGGACTTCGTGAGTTTTCACTTCTCCCATCTCTGATTTCCCGATTTGTGAATCAACGCAATGTTAATCTCTTGCCACGTGTCCTCTCTTGAGGGACGACTAGGATTTTCTTCGACTCCTGATTCTTCAGGTATTCTTCCCAACCTTTCCCAAGCTACATGGATATCTTCCATGTGCCCTCTGGATCCAACGACGGTTGGTCCACGTGCTCAGATCTAATGATTAATATTTGTTCTCCTCCTCTGCGTGCTCATTCCTCCGGTTTGGACTCTAATCCAACGACCCATATTCTTCACAGTGCTCAATCTATTGACCATTGTCACTCCTCCTCTTGAAATTACAATTTCTTCCGACTTAGAATATTTTCTAAGTATTAAAAGGTTTAGGCCTCGGAACCTTCTCTTGCGAAACCGGTTTAAATGTCTCATATTCACTTTTCCTCGAGGCTTTGTCTTCATAAGGGGGACTTCTTCGGTGCTATCTGTCGTTTCTTTCTGTTTTTCCATCATCATTGTTTTTACGTCCATCAATGAAAAGCACACTCTTCATCAAGCACCAACAATATCCCCTTGGCATTGATGGCAGCCCTAAAAGGCTTCCACTATTCTTCTTAGACCTCCAATTGTAGCATCCATACCACCTTTTTCTCCCCTTTGACATAAATGTCAAAGCTGAGAGTGACTCTATTCTCCCCATGATCAAAGATACAATAAGCACTCTCCCCTGATTAGATATACTATGAGAACTCTCCCCATGATCAAATAGACTATTTAACTTGATAACAAGGTCACAACCAACTTCTGGCATAGATACTCAAAGTGAGCCACGCGGTGGCAATTGAAGATATCAGCAACCTAATCTTTGGATGGAATATAATGCAAAGAGACAACAATGTTGGTTACCTGTTCCCTCACAAAGTGATACTTGATGGGTATATGATTGGTTTTGGAGTGAAATACAAGATTCTTTGACACACTAATTGCACTAATTATTATCACAATGGTGGGATTAGTGCGATATACTTACCTCAAGTTTGCAAATTAATGCAGATCATCCACAATACTTGGGTACAACAAGTGGCACCTACAATGTATTCAACTTAAGTCGATAAGAGGAAATGGAACCTTGCTTCTTTATCAACCATGATAAAGTATCCTAATAGACCTTTGCCTCCACTCATGTTTTTTTCCTTTCATCCATGCAATTAACCCAATCAACTTGTTGAATAGACTTATAGTTGAAAATTCTAATTCCTGGGATACCATAGGCCATAGTTCATTGTTCATTTAAAGTATATGAATATTCTTTTCACAACCATAAAATGACTATGTTTAGGTGTAGTCTGATACCTTCCTACCATTCCAACAACATGCATTATGTGCGGACAAGATCTTTTCGTAGCTGTGAGTTCCCTATCATAGACCTATGAACTCACGATCAGCTTCTCGAGGTGGAACATCATCTTTGCTTAACTTGCATCTAGCAAGCATAGGTGTGCTCACAGGTGAATAATCTTCCATTTGAAACTTTTTCAACATTTCTCTTAGACATTTAGGCACGAGAAAGAAATATTCCTTCAAACCTCAGAGTAATTTGCAAACCAAGAAAAATATCTAAGAGAAAAAATGACAGTTCACCTAACATAGACATTTCAAATTCAAACTGAATGGAAGAAGAAAACCATTGTACCAATGAAGCATTATTGCTTACGAAGATGATATCATGCCTTAGACCAACGCAATGGAAAATCATTATCCTATGTTTTTATATATAGATTGTAGTCAAATTGTTCCTCTCTTGAACCCTTTGTCTTGGAGATGTATCTAGTCTATAATATCAATCACGAAGACTTGTTTCAAACCATATAAGGCTTTCTTGACTTGCAAACAAAGTCAAGGTTATCTAACAGTTTAGAATTATCACGGTTGTTCCATATAGACTTCTTCTTTTAGATCTCCATTTAGAAGGTGACTTGACATCCATTTGATAGACTTTAAACTTCTTCACGACAAAGCATAGGCAAGAAACTGATTATAATAGCTTCTAATCTTCTGACATAAAATGTTTCCGTCAATCGATCCTTCTAATTGAGCTTGTACCCTTTACCTGCAGAATAATCTAACCTTATTTCTTACAATGTTCCTTCCTCATTTCATCTTATTTTTGTAGACCCATTTTGGATCCTATTACATTTTATTTGCTGGCCTAGGAACAATTTCCCAATTATCGTTCTTTTCAATCTGATCCGGTTCACTCATTCATTGATTTTAACCAATTTACATATTTATTGGCTTCATTTAATTTCTTTGGATTTACACCATGGATATGAAGGCTATATGTGATTTCTTGGTGTCTTTGATTATCCTTCTCTAGTTTGTACACCTTTGTCTTTCTCACCAATTATCTAACTTGCGGGATGATTATTTTGATTAGTGCGGAGGAGGATTTGATGCATTGATTATTTAATTTGAATCTTCTTATGCGGGTGTCTATTCACCACCTCATTCATCATCTTCTTGTGAATCTGAGATTCATTGTTCTTAATTTCACTATTCACCGTCATCTTCTTCATCGACTTAGTGTACTCGTTTGATCTTTTATAGGAACTTCTTCATCAATTCAAACATCAATCCAGTCTACTAATTTATGCATTCTTTTGTTAAAGCATATTTATCCTTTATTGTTCATTGCATATCCTAAGAAGATACCTTCATCAACTCTACCATCAGATTTTCCCAGATGATCATCATTTTTTTTTATGTAGCATTTACTTCAAATACTTTGAAGTGACTGATTGAAGCAGGTCGACCAAACCACAACTCATATGGAGTTTATAAGCTGTTTGACCTTAGATGCACTTTGTTTAGAATATGAACAATGGAGTGTGAATAGCCTCCACTCGGAAGGTTTTGAAATTTCCCTTTCCTCTGTCATAGCCTTTCAATACGTTGGGTAGTCTATTTTGGCGTTCTACAACTCCATTTTGTTGAGGAGTACCGGAATAGTATATTCTCTTTTAATTCCATGTCTCTCACAAAATTCTTTGAAGTCTTGACATAAATTATCCTCCTTGTCGAATTGCCTTTAACTTCCTTCTTTTCTGATTCTCGGAGTTAATGCCTTAAACGTTTTGAACTTCTCAATCGCATCAAATTTTTCTCTCGGAAAGGAAACCCACGTAAGTCTGGAGAACTCATCAATGACCAACATAAAGTAACATTCTCCTCCGGTTCCTTCCTTTCGCGATGGTCCACACAGATTCATATGAATAATTTGAAGTGGTTTCTATGAAGATGTGAAACTATTTGATTTGAATTGAGCACGAGTAAACTTCCCCATTTGGCAGGATTCACATATAGAGTTATGAGGCTTATATATTCTTGGAAGATTTTTCAAAGCACCTTCATTATTCAGTTTGACAATATGTTCAAAATTCAAGTGTCCAAGCCTTCTGTGTCATAACCAATTTTCATCAAATTTTCTTAAATAACATTCCTCCATCTTCCTTCGAAAACATAGACATTGTTTTCAGTTCTAACCTTGCAATCAACTCTCCAGCGTTCATTGTTTTTATTTTCAATTTTTGGCAGTGAAAGTGACTTCATCCTCTGTCACGCACGGTGACACTAATAAGATTATGCTTTCATCCATCAACAAATAATACATTTTGACCTTTGCCTCTTCCATTGCCAAGCTTAGACCTTTACCTCGATGTTTCTGGAGCATCATTTCCAAAATTCACATTTCTTGATTTACTTTCTTTGAGTGATAGGAACTTGCTTTTGTCACCTGTCATATGGTGGATCACGGTTAATCCCAATATACGAGGGGTTCTTTTGTCTTGGTGACAACACTAATCCACACTTGTTATCTTCTTTCTTCTTCAAACCTTGAAATTTTCAGCAAAAGGATTCAAATCTAGTTCATAATTCCTTAAGCGACAGTCTGCGGCTTTATGTCCATAATTATGGCGGATGTAACATTCTGGATCATTGAATAAAAGATCATAATGATTATTATGCTTAATCGCATCTTTCCCATCATCGCGTTTGTAGTTTGTGGTTGTTTGTTACTTGGTTGTCTCATTCTTTGTTGTGGCAGATATTTATTCCTTGGGTATCTTGATTGCTCATGTCTAGATATTAAGGAACAATTTGTATCTTTGTGGCCAAAGTTAGAACATAAATAAAAATATCCATAGAAAAATATTTATTATTACACGGAAAATGGTTGTCTTCTTTTGGTGACTGATTTCTTCCATGTTGATGATTTCCTTGATCAGAGGTTGTATTGTTTCTTTGTTCTACAGAGTCATTTCTGGTACCGTTTTCTTCACTCCTCCTTGGCGGTTGAATCTCTTCCTTTTTACTTGCCAATTTTTTTGTTGTCGATGGTTGTAGATTTAACAAACTTGATGGATTATTTGTTGCTTGGTTGAATACTACTTGATCCATATTTATAAACCAAACCAATTTTCAACTTTGGATTCTTTGTTTGTGGATTCATCTTGGTGGCTAATCCATACGAGGCTTTAATACTTGTCAAGTTCTCATGATATAAGGCCTGAAATTTCTCTAGTTATTTTCTGACAAACACTACTTTAGATTCCAATTTTTCAACTTTTGTTTTGGCTTCCCTCATTTGTTTTTTGAGGATGTAATCTTAGTTTCTTCTAAATTAACCTTCAACAAAGCAATTTCTTTGGTTGGTTCATTGCATGTTTTCTCATGCCTTAGTAGTAATTGTTTTTGTTTTATTTTATTTTTCTATGGAGTCTATCAATCTCTTCCATGGCAGCGACAAGATCTCCTTTAAGATCTACTCTGCTTCACAATCAATGAACTCACTTCTTGTATCTTTGGTGTTTAGATCTACTAAAGCCATTAGCATGAAATGATTTATTTTACTTTCAATAGAAGAGTCACTATTTTCATCATCTGAATGATCGTCATCATTGTTTACACAAAAGGGTTTTCTTCTTAAAATTATCCTCTTTATATACACCTTTCTTGTGTTTTATTATCTTCATTGTCATATGTCTAATCCTTTCTTTTGTGAGGACACTTAGATGCAAAATGACCTATCTTACCATAGTTGAAACATTTGAAGAGTACCTTTGTATTTGCATGATCCTTTTATTCAGGTGTTCTCACAAAATTTTGCTTCAATCTCATCTATGTCAGATTCTGTGTTTTTCTCTTCTTTAGGGGATCCTGCCTCTCTTGTAGTGGATTTACCTTGGGTGATTCTCATTTCATAAGTAGTTAGGGTTCCAAGAATTTGATCTATCATCAACGTTTTGAGATCCCGGAGTTATTTCCTCTATAGTAGAGACATTTGAGTTAAATCTATCATGAAGAGATCTTAATATTTTAAGGACTAGAAAATATTCATCTATCATTTCACCTAGAACTTTCATAGTGTTGACAAGTTCTTCTATAAATAAGTACTTACTAATAGTTTTGTCTTCATCCATCTTCAACTACTCAAAATTTAGTCTGTGAGTCTCAAGTTTTGTAATGCTTACCTTTTCATTACCTTCTTAACTACTTATCATCTTGTCCCACATAACTTTTTGAATCCACGATTGCATGACTTTTGACAAACTCCCAGTTTTCAAGTCAGGGATATCTTTCATTGTTTTTGCATTAAAGTTAAACTCCATCTTATCATCTTTTTGAGGCCAAGACTACATGCTTCACATATCGAGTTTCATCAACATCCCAAACATCAGAACCCAAAGACATTAAATATGTTCTCATCCTTATTTTTCCAAAGACAAAGTTTGTTCCATCAAATATAGGGGGGCTCTATTAGTTGGATTTCCTTCATGACTAGTCATGTTCAAGCTTCTGGATCTACCTTTGATCAAAGGCACCGGCTCTGATACCAATTGTTGGAAAATTAACTAAGAAGGAGGGGGTTAATCCGTTATATATATAAGCTTGAAAATTTTTCATGTTCTTTGTAAATATATAGATTATTATTTAATGTGTTGTTGATAACTAACATGCATAGATATACAATATTTGATCAAAAGGCACATATCTTGCGATGGTATGTTGGTGACTTGATACATGTTTGTAGAAGTGTGTTAGTGATGGTGGACATCGGTTGAGAGGTTCCTTGGTATATGATCCATTTGAGAAGATCTAGTTGAGTATTGGAACTCACAGTTGATCGTGGAATAAAGACATGAAAGTCAGTATAATTGGGTAAGACTATCATAGATGGATAGTACCGTCATGCCATGTCTATGTGAACTTGGATGACCCTCAAGAATATTCTAGAAGCCTCTAGAAGGTCATCGAGAATATTGACCAATAAAATTTGTTGCATCATGAAATTAATTATGGGTTAAGTAGTTGCAACAAAAAAACAATTAAAAAAAAAAACAACAACATAATAATAGACCATGAAGAGTTATTAAACCAAAAAATCAACAATGAGGTCGTTAGATATCTGCCTAGCTAATCCAAGTCAAAATTTTATTCTTCTTTAACGCTTTACCAAATTCTTTATCAGATTTGTGAAAATATGTTGATTTTCCACACAATGAACTTACTCCGGCCCAGTGCCACAAATGAAGCCCAAAGGAATATTCATATATACTGTGACTCTGAAACAATTGCAACCACTCATGGCTCCTCAATCCCAAATTCTCTCGACTCATGCGGTGTTGTTACAGCAACTACTGATCAACGTGATATCTATATAGATATCCTTGTCTTCGATCTCTCTCACATTCAATCAGAGGGACTGGCGGGCGAGGGATTAGATCAAGTCTATGAGGAATTGAGAAGATGTTGCGAAGATTGGGGGTGTTTTCGGATTACCAATCATGGAATCCCAGACCTACTTATCGGGAGAGTAGAAATCCTCTATAGGGACGTGTTTAAGATCCCTACAGAGACCAAGGAGAAAAATTTATTGCCGGTTATGATTAATCATTGCATCAAAGGAGGACCTAGGACTCCTTTTTACGAGAGCATTGGCATAAGGCCCAATTTCGAATCCATACACGAGTTCAACAATCTCATGTGGCCTCACGGAAACCAAACCTTATGGTAGGACTTGTGCCTTGGATTTAGGTTTTAAGGTTTGGTTCTTACTCTAAAATTTAGGGGATTTGTCTTTCTAATAAGTTTTAGGGTGATTGTTGTAAAACTATCTAGACATCATTGATCCATTACTATATATAATCATAGCAGCCAAGTTATGCCAGAGTATTTTGAGAGGATGAAGGAGTTGTTTGACCAAATCCCCAAAGTTATTCTAGCCAGTTTGGGAGTGACCAATTACTACGCTTCACACTTCGAGCATTGTAAATTTTGGTTCTGCATGAATGAATACCAAGTATCATGCGATGAAGCCTCCGGATTGATAACTTTTCTAGCTATGGAACTAGCATTACGATACTGCATGAAGATGAGGTGGGCGATCTTCAGGTTTTAAGTAAGGTTGGAAGTGAAGTTGACGCCCAATTCATTCATTGTCTTCCTAGGAGATACCTTATAGTTTATTTTCATGTCTTCACTCTTGATTTTCACTATTCTTCTCTTATGGATGTTAGTTTATTTTAAAATAAAATTGTTTCTCTACTTACATTTTAATCTATTTTAAATGGAGAAAAATTGTTTGTATAGTTTTTGGGAGATCCAACTTATTTCAAAGTTAGGGAGAGAAGTTGAGAGAATATATCAAATATAACAAACACAAACTAAATTTACTAGAGTAAACATTAACTAGGATACCCTCCCTTAATGTTTACTTCACTCACAACTATACTAAAATCAAATTACCTAGAACAAATCAAATAAACATATTTAAAATAGTTTTGAACCTTGTTGATTTATGGTAAATTCTTCATCAACAACTTTATTGACATATGAAATCTAGCGGTGTGAGCTCCATCACACAACCATTCATTATGAACTACTACTTAATCACTTGAAGATAAGATTATTTGAGACTAGAAAATCCATTGTAAAAAATTGTAAACATAACGAGTGACAATGGTCTTGTAGCACCTAGATCACCAAAAAAAACATAAGATCTTAAATTATATTACCTTGCAATAAATTCAAATAAATAAATTATATGTTATTAAATAAAGTAATATAATTCCCCTTTCAATATAGCCTCAAAGTTCTCAAGGGGTTGGATCCAATGGTGGAAAGCGAGAGTTTTCCTGGAGTTGGGCAGGTTCAATTCCCGATAGATTTACACGGAGCCATGGGGGCATCTTGGTGGTGGTGGTGTATGTGGTTGCACCCATAGATACTATATTAAATGGTATTGTGTCTTGTGCACACATAAGTGGATTGAATTCCACCCCCATGTCCTCCAAATTGTTTAAGCTTGAGGGTTGGATTCAATAATGGTGGAAGTGAGGATTTTCAACTTTGTTAGGAAGAAAGGTTCACCCATGGGGATTAACCTAGATCCATGGAGGCACCTTGAGGTAGTGGTTTAACATGTGGTTGCACCTAGATATATTATATTAAATGGTATTGTGACCTCGCACATAACTTCGATCAAAATGCTGATTCCTCCAAAGTTTTGTTTCGAGTGTAGATGTCATTCCAATTAAGTACCGTGTAAATGGAAGGAAATATGTAAAGGAGGTCTCTCAAGTTCGATTCTCACCTGAATTTACCCATGCCCCATGCTTGTGGGTTGTGTGGGCGCACCTGGAGGTTATAGAGGTAGCATATGGGAATCGACCCTATGTCACGAAATTACGAGAATCGCCCAAGTTGTCGATTCCACTAGATACAAAAAAAATATAATTAAGCAAAAGCAATTGACACACTACATTTGCTTCTCCTCCTTGCTATATCAAAGAAGTTGAGCAATCCTTCAATTGTAATGGATCTCACCTTGCACGCTTGGAATAAGAAAGAAGCTCTGCAATCTTGCATTTGTAATGGATCTCACCTTGAACTATCACTTAAAACATTTAATGCAATGTGTGAATTTTCCTTGTGACAACATTCGAAATGCTTGAAACTTTCTTTTTCTAATTCATTGGTTGATTTCTTGTTTGGATATTAGCTCTGATCTACAAGCACATGAGCTCCTTCATGTAGTTCTCACTCTCAAGAGCTAAACAATACACAAAAAAATTCAACATAGTCTCCTAAAGTTTCAACTATACTATGATATCCTATATAAATTACATCTCACATACTTTCATTTTTCCTAGGCTATCTTGTGAGCAAGCTTAACCCATTCATTAACAAAATAATTCACACTTTTTATTATAGATTTTGAAGTTCAGCCATAAGTTTATATAGGTGTTGTGAGATCCAACTTATTTTAGAAATTAGGAAGAGAAGTTGAGAAAATATCTCAACTATTTCTAACAAACACAAACCAAATCTAATTAAAAAATAAACATTATCTGCTTTTAATATATAGAGGGTGGGAGGAGGGGCTTAGGGGCTTTATTAGATAAATTATAATGGGTATCTAATAAAATATAAATTAAGGAGGAGGGCCTTTATTAGATAAATTATAGGGGCTTTATTAGATAAATTATAAAATAATTTATCTAATAAAGGCCTCCCCTCCCACCCTCTATAAAAAATAATTAAATAAAAAAAAAAAATAAATTATATTGTAATTTATTAATATAACTCCCCTCCACCCTCTATATAAGAGAGAATTGAGCTTTATTAGATAAATTATGTTATAATTTATCTAATAAAACCCTCCCCCTCCCACCCTCTTTATAGAGGGTGGGAGGGTGGGACTTTATTAGATAAATTATATTATAATTTATCCATAGTCAGAGAGGTGGGGGGGCTTTATTAGATAAAATTATATTATAATTTATCTAATAAAACCAGTGGGAGGGCTTTATTAGAGAAGTTATATTATAATTTATCTAATAAAGCCCGAGGGTGGGAGGGGGGATTTTATTAGATAAATTATATTATAATTTATACATTAAATTACTCATAATTTATCTAATAATGCCCCTCTTCCACCCTCTATGGGGTGGGAGGGCAAGCTTTATTAGATAAATTATAATTTATCTAATAAAGCCCCTCCTCCCACCTTTTATAGGTTTTATTAGATAGAATTATATTATAGTTATCTAATAAGAACCCCTCAAATAAACACAATTATAAAAAGTGTTTTTATCAAAAACTTATCTAGAATATAAAAATTTGAAACTATAAAAAGCAATGGAAATGAAGTATGTTGGTATTTTTGGAATGTTATTTTATTCTTACTTATATTTTATTCTAAATAAAATATCATATACCTCTATCTTTAAATAAAATTGTTTATATCTATTTTTCTTTTTTTAATAAATAAAAAAAAAAAAAATTTGGTTTATTTTTTTTTAAATAAAATTGTATTTATATTCTATTATTTAGATTGACATCGTCCTATAATGACATTTTGACCTCCAAATAACATTCTAAATAAAGCGGATTGTACCCGTATTAGAGACATAACTCTGTAATAGTCATTTTGTGTATGATGTGGGTTGAGATAAAATTTGAGAGAAACCATAGTACATAATTATATATAAATAATAATTTCTATTATATTGTTTTTTTGCACAATTACACCATAATTATATAGTTGGAATTAGATCCAATTTATTCTAAACATAAAGAGAGGTAGAGAGAATCTCTCAACAACCTCAACTAAAATCTAAAGCAATTGCTAACCAATTCTATTGTAAGCATTATTCCAACAACCACCCTTAATGTTTACATTAAAAAACTTTATTACTAATTACAATATAAATCTTAGTGCGGTTTTTTCTCGCTGGTCTTCATCAAAAACTCTACCCACTCTGCAATATCTGGTTTTTGCTCTTTTCTTCTTCACACTTTCGAGCTACCTCTTGATCCATCTAAAGTATAACCACTTCATACCATCATTGACATATTTGCAGGATTGATGCTTCTTGACTACCCCAAAGTACAATACCTCGACCTGTGGAATTATCCTATGGATACACTACCATCTGTGAAATTCCCCAGAAGAACAAATTTTGACATTTATATAGGATAGTAATTTGATTACTGGATATTTTCATTAGTCAAGCATACAATTGACCTTATTTAAACACATCTACAACAATATATACATGGATAACATGTAACTGACAATATTGAAGCACCTAAGTACAACAAGTCCCACCAGCATATGACATAAAGTAGACATAATCCATTAATGATATGTTCTCTTGGTACCGAAGAACGTTGAGAACCACCAATTTAAATTATGTTACTCTATTCAATTAATTGCTTCTGCATCATAATAATTTTTTACAGACCAAATTAATTATAAAATATATAACTACTCATACATCAACAATATGGACCTGAGTGCATCTTTATCCAACAATTACTAACTATACTCAAAATTTCAAATAACTTTCTCTTTAGCGCACGATGGAATTTCAATGCATCTTCAAAAAAATGGATTCCTCTTGATTTTTCTATTTGGCAATGAGTTTAAATATGGCCCATCAGTGGCTCCTCTCTACTGCGTGCAGTTCCTCTCAATCGTCGAGATGAGGAATGATATATCACGATGTGCCTTTTGCAATTTCCAACAATATTTGACGACACCCTTTGTAGCAGATCTCACTCCAACGACAGTCTCTTCATGCATTAGATCTTTATTCATAAGGCGAGAGTCTACTTCACACAAAAATACTCACACTCAAGCAAGCGTTCCACGTAGAAAATTATTCAAGACATAAATGAACTCACAACATACACTCTACTAATTAGCTTTCTTTGCTCTCACATTTTCTTGGCCATCCCACAAAGTAGGTTAAAGCGAGAACAACCTGCTTTGATACCAAGATAAAATTAGAGAGAGAAGCCATAGTACATGATTATACATACAAATAATAATTTATGTGCATTACCTTTACGCACAGGTACAACCTGAGTTATATAGTTGGATTAGATCCAACTTATTCTAAACATAGAGAGAGGTTGAGAGAATCTCTCAACAACCTCCAACAAATCCAAATCAATTTCTAACCATTTATATTGTAAGCATTATTCCAATAGGTTGTATAGCGGCATATCTCTCTTATGATGAAAATTTCAGCACGTAATCTTTACAGTGGCATAATTCTATGATTGGCCTCAAAACCCATGTGAGTTGTATTGCAACATATCTCTCCTATAATGAGAAATTTGGCCCTCATAAATAGTTTGTTCTTAATTGCAAATATTTACTAACTTGAGTTGGCATATTTATCTGAAAATATCTTTGAGAAAGTGTTTGAAGGCATGGAGTAACAATGGGATTCGCAATGGAAAAAACCATGTGATTGTTAAAGGAAGACAATCTCGTATTTCTCTCACTTTCTTCAAATTGTTACCAAATGAGATGGAGATAACTTTCTTCAAATTGTTACCAAGTGAGATGGAGATAAAAGCACCACTAGAGTTGGTGGACATTGAGAATCCAAGACATTATAGAGCTTTCCGTTATTCATAATGGCAGGTGAGATTTTGCTTTTTAATTCATAGAAATTGCAAAAATATATTATTTAATTATTTTTAAGGTTTATACCTAGTGAAAACATTCAAATTAGTGAATCTTTTAATTAAAAATATACAACATTGCAATGTGGGTGTGAGATTTAAGGATAGAAAAACATTAAGCTTTTATACATACAAATAATAATTTATATTGCATTACCTTTCTGCACAATTACAACACAGTTATATAGTTGGATTCAGATCCAACTTATTCTAAACATAGAGAGAGAGGTTGAGAGAATCTCTCAACAACCTCCAACAAATCCAAAGCAATTTCTAACCATTTATATTGTAAGCATTATTCCAATAGGTTGTATAGCGGCATATCTCTCTTATGATGAAAATTTCAGCATGTAATCTTTACAGTGGCATAATTCTATGATTGGCCTCAAAACCCATGTGAGTTGTATTGCAACATATCTCTCCTATAATGAGAAATTTTGCCCTCATAAATAGTTTGTTCTTAATTGCAAATATTTACTAACTTGAGTTGGAATATTTATCTGAAAATATCTTTGAGAAAGTGTTTGAAGGCATGGAGTAACAATGGGATTCGCAATGGAAAACACCATGTGATTGTTAAAGGAAGACAATCTCGTATTTCTCTGACTTTCTTCAAATTGTTACCAAATGAGATGGAGATAACTTTCTTCAAATTGTTACCAAATGAGATGGAGATAGAAGCACCACTAGAGCTGGTGGACATTGAGAATCCAAGACATTATAGAGCTTTCCGTTATTCATAATAAACAGTGATATTTTACTTTTTAATGCATGAAATTGCAAAAAAATATATTATTTAATTATTTTAAAGGTTTATACCTATTGAAAACATTCAAATTAGTGAATCTTTTAATTAAAAATATACAACATTGCAATGTGGGTGTGAGATTTAAGGATAGAAAAACATTAAGCT
>SNQJ01S0232778.1:0-14092 GCA_010110895.2 Picea sitchensis | reverse complement strand
TGTATTCTTATTATTATTTGATATATTATTCATTGGATCAATCCCCATTGTGGATTGATCATGTCGGCTATTGTAAAAGGACCAAATCTCGTTTTGTGGATTGGTCATAATATAATTGTAATAGGTAAAAGAAGAAGTCTTCCCCATAATATATCAAAGAGGCCCCAAAATATAATAAATGTGGTTATAACCACCCAGGAGAAGAAGTCAGCCCTGCCAGTGAAAGGACACTCCCACACGTCCCAGTCTTGTATAAATAAGGAGGCTAGTGCCTCACTTAGACATACACTCACTTGTTCATTGAGAGACAAGTTTTGGAGTTGCAGTTGGAGAAGAGAGAGAGAGAGAGAGGCACATCTTTGGGAGAGGACTTTCTATACTTGTTTGAGTTATCTCTATGCATTGTATTAGCTATCTATATTAAGGAAGTTTTGTTGGGTTTTCTGCCCCATGAGGGTTTCCCAGGATAAATGATGTGTCTCTTGTGATTGTATATTTCTCAGTGATTCTATCTTATGCTATTGTTATCTATTGAAATGCAAAGAACTATAATAGTGGCTTAAACATTAACAAAAGGGATGCAGACTCAATATGAAGTAATTTTTCCAGAGTAACTTTGCTCTCAAATTTGAATGCTTTCTCTCCTTTTCTATAGCTCGAAATTGTGCTCTTATAGTATTCAAAATTCAATTGAAGGGTCGATTCAGAACGTTTCCAGTATATGGAAGGCCAAGGATCAGAGATCTCTTGTCGTGACATGAAAACCTAACTCCATTTTTGTATTTTCTAGCACAAATCTTGATGTACGTGGGTTGTAGTGGAGCAGTCTGCGTATACGCTTGCTGTATAGCTGATAGGGCACACATATGTGGAAAAATGTATATTTTTATCTCTGGATTTGTCCAAAAGGGATGATAAGTCTGTATAGGGAAATGGAAAAAAGACCCTCTGTGCAAGATAGCAATGGTGAGGCAAATCTTGCTATAAAACCATCCTCTAATGGCCTCTATCTTCTCAGGATCCACTGTTATCCCTTTCTATGAAATGATATGTCCGAAATAATGAATTTGCTTCTGATAAAACAATAACTTTCTCAATTTGGCATACAACTAATGCTCTCTTAATACCTGTAATACCATCCTCAAGTGTTGTTCATGCTCTTATTCCGACTTAGAATATATAAGAATGCCATCTAAAAATACAATGACAAACGTTTCTAAGTATTCTATGAAAATACCATTCATTAAACACATGAAGACAACTGGTGCATTTGATAACCCAAATGGAACCACTGTGAACTCATAATTACCATACATTGTTCTGAAAGCAGTCTTGTTGATGTCTTCTTATTTAATTCTTGCTTGATGATAACCTGACCTGAGATCAATCTTGGAGAATATTTTTTCATCTTTCAGTTGATCAAAGAGGTCATCGATCCTTGGAAAAGAATATGTATTCTTCATAGTTACATTGTTCAACTGCTTGAAGTCAATGCAAAGTCTCAATGTTCCATCCTTCTTCTTCACAAATAAAATTGGGGTACCCCAAGGTGACACACTTGGGTGTATATACCCCTTCTTCAAAAGCTCTTCAAGTTGCATTTGCAATTCCTTCAATTTTGGTGTACTCATCTTGTAAGGGGTCTTGGATATTGGAGTTGCTCCAGGCATCAGATTGATGGAGAAATCAATGTATATTTTAGGGGGTAATCCTGGTATTTATTTAAATACATCTTCAAACTCTTTTAGGACTACATAATTTTCAATATTTGGCACTATATCCTTAGGTGTTTCTTCCATATGAGCTGAAAATATATGACATTATTTTCTGTAACATTTCTTCAACTGCAATGATGAAATCTCTCTAACAATTACTACCCTGGGAATTCCTTGTATTGTCCTTAGATTCCCTTCCCCATCCAGGAAAGTAAATGCCTTGTTATGACAGTCTAGGATAGCATGATGTTGGTCCAACCAGTCCATCACAATTAGACATTCATAGGAACCTAAAGGAAAGATGTTCAAATCTTCCATGGTGTTTAGTCCATTCATGTCCATAGGACATGACTTAACCATCTCATTAACTTTTCTTTTGGCTCCGGTAGCCAGCTGCACCATCCAATATTTTACATGCTTGCTTCTTGGAAAAAATAATATTTCCACCATATTAGGATCTATATAACTATGACTAGATCCTGAATCTATTAAAATAACAATGGTTTGGTTGTTGATCATACCTTTCACTTCAACCATATGTGACTGATACTCTGTTTGCTTGTTGTCCAGGGCTACATAGATCCTTGGTACACTTCTACCCATGTCCTCCATTGTTTCAACTTGTTTTACATTGTGAGCAATCCTCACTTTTCAACCTCGATGAGGACAATCTCTATACATATGATCTACCTTACAACCCCAACATTGAATAGGTGGTTGCCTTGGCCTTTTCCCCCTTTCCTCAATCATTCTAGGTTCTCTAGATGTTGGTTGTCCCTGAGGACTATTTCTGAATAATGGTGTCTTAGTCCCCTTCTTCCTCTGATCCATCTTGAATTTCTTCTTGTCTTCCCAAGATTTTTGGAAAGATGACTTTCCTTTACGCTGATCATATAGGCATTTAGCTTGCCTTATGATCTCCTCCAATGTTTTTGGATCATCATATTGTATTTTTTCAATGATGAATGCTTGAAATCCACTCAAATACCTATGAATCTTAACTGTCTCATCCTTGATGAAAGAAACATACTTCAATAGCTCTAAAAACCTTGTTTCATATTCATCTATGCTCATACTCCCAAGTTTGAGTTCAAATAAATCTTTCATTTTCTTGTCATAGTATCTCTTAGTCAAGTATTTATTTTCTCAATACTTCTTGAATTCCTTCCAAATAAAAATTTTCTCTTTAATGTGTTGCACATACACAAGTTGATCCCACCACATGGATGTTTTTCCCTTGATATGATAGATTGAAATTATTCCTTCTGGGTGTGAAAATTAATTATGCAATTGAAAATATTGTCTCATGCCTAGCAACCATGTCTCTGCATCTTCATCTTTCTTGTGCTCGCCATCAAATGTGGGAGGCTTGATTTTGTTCATTTATCCTCATAGCTCGTCCATCCCATACCTCTTTTGCTTCCTAACAAGGGATGGACTTGAGATGTTGTGTGCTCTCCTATTGGAATGCCTCGGGGAGTGATGGTGATTTATGCTAACACCTTTTGTTCTTATTTTCTCATCAGGAGACCTGTTACTTCCTGATTTGCTTGAGCCACTCTGTAATATTCCAGATATAAAAAAGTATGCAAAACATAAATAAATAGATATAAATGGAATATGAACAACAATATAACTCGAACAACACCACAATAATACCAATGTGATACCAAAATAATACCAGGAAGAACACTTTAATTACTGAGAGAAATGTTCACTTGCCTCTTCGAGGGGGAAACCTCCAGCAGAGAAGAGTTGTATTACAATAATATACAAGACAAAAGTTCTCATACCCTTGACTCCTATTTATACTAAATATGTCTATCAAAATAACCATTTAGAGGAAGATCCTTTTAGAAGTGGAAGCTTCTATTAGGTCTTCTTACATTGGACTTATTCTTCCTTATTGCTAGGCCTTATTAATATTGACCTTTATTACATGGAAATATATTATTATACCTATGTGAGGGGTTAGGTCCCTAACATGTTCTCCCCCTTAAAAACAACCTTTACCTCAAGGCTTGAGATGGGGAAATTGCTACAGAATGGTAGTTGGTTCCCAAGTGGCATCTGCTAGAGTTGTATCTTTCCACTATATTAACACTTCCTTGATGGTTCCCTGATGTAGACGATGCTCACGTTGGTCCAAAACTTCTTTTTTCTATAGCCGAATGGATCCTTCTTCATCCAAATAGAGAAGGTTGGTTTGAGTTTGGCACTTCATTCCAATCACATTCTTTAAGCAGGAAACATGAAAAACATGATGGAGCTTAGAATGACTGGGAAAAGCTAACTGATAGGCCACATGTGCCACATGCTTGCGAATGTTATAAGGACCATAAAATTTGGGTGCCAGGTTCTGACAATGGTCATCCTTGAGGGAATTTTTCTTGTATGGTTGTAGTCGAAGAAACACATGATCTTCTTCTTCAAATTGACATTCAGAGTGACCTTGATTTGCTTGTTTCTTCATGCGATTCTGGGCCATGACCAAATTATATTTGAGGGTACAAAGAATAGCCTCTTGAAATGTAAGCATTTGGTCAACCACCTGGACCTTCCAGACACTTGGAAAACATGAGAGAACTGAAGGTATATTTTTTCCATATACCACTTCAAAAGGAGTCATGCGGGTAGCTATATGGTATGAAGTGTTGTACGACCATTCAACTAGTGATAAGCATTGAGCCCACTATTTTTTTGTTTTTGATGCAAAAAACCTCAAATATGTTTCCAAACACTTGTTGACAATTTCAGTTTGACCATCAGTCTGGGGATGATAAGTTGTGTTGAGATGAAATTGGGTGCCTTGTAGCTTGAACAATTCTTGCCAAAAATTGCTAGTGAAAGTTGAGTCACAATTAGATACAATAGAATGTGGCATGCCATGAAGCTTGAAGACTTCATCGATGAAAATTTGAGTGACAATGGATGTTGTAAATGGGTGTTGAAGAGCATAGAAATGAGCATACTTGGAAATAAAATAAACTACCACCATGATGACTGATTTATTGCCCGATTTAATTAAGCCTACAATAAAATCCATAGAGATATCCCGCCAAATAGCAGGTGGAATCAGAAGCGGTTGTAATGTGCCAGGATATTTGATAGTTTCACCCTTGTTGCATTGACACACATCACATTCAACCACAAAATTATGAACGTCTTGTTTCATACCATCCCCCAAAAAAGAACATTTGACCTTGTCATAGGTTTTGGTAAACCCGGAGTGCCCAACTGTGGGTGTAGCATGAAGTTCATAAAGTACCGTCGATTTAAGTTTTGACTATTTACTTAAATAAAAATGACCTTTGTATCGAAGCTCATCAATGAGCCAAGAGTACCCTGGGGAAACTAGAGAATTGGAATACAATTGTTGTATCAGATGCAAAATTTTGGGATCATGTAGCCATTCCTAGCAAACAACTTGGAGCCAATATGGTACAATGAAGGAGAGAGAGAAAAGGTACCCTTCATCTTTATATTTTCTGGAAAGTGAATCAACAACCACATTGTATTTCCCTTTCCTGTAAATGATCTCTTAATCATATCCAAAGATCTTGGTCACCAATTTTTGTTTCTCTAGGGAGGGAAGGCATTGTTCCAAAAAATACTTGAGGCTTTGATGATCTGTCTTAATTTGGAAGCATTTCCCCAATAGATAAGGGTGCCAAAGATCCACGACATGTAGAATACCCAACATTTCCTTTTCATAGATTGATTTTTCCAAATTGTGCTTGGACAGTTGTTTTCTTGTAAAGGCCAAAAGATGACTCTCTTGCATAAGGACAACACCAATTCCTTTCCCAGAAGCAACACATTCTAGGACAAAGGTCTTTGTGAAATCAGGAAGGGCTAGGATTGGAGTGGTGAACATGGACATATTCAAGGTTTGAAAATCCTGAGCAACTGCTAGAGTCCAAGTGAAAGAAATGTTTTTAAGGAGTGCAATGAGAGGTGCCAGAATATTTCCATAATTCTTAACAAACTTGTGATAATAACCTGTCAAACCTAGAAATCCACACAATCTCTTGAGAGTATTTGGCTGAGGCCAATCTTTCATGATTCAATCTTTTTAGGATCCACCCTGACGTCGACCTTGCCAACAAGATGACCCAAGTACTCAACTTATGAGGCACCAAAAGAACATTTAGATTATTTGAGGAAAATTTGGTGCTGAGAGAGTAGATGAAGAACTCAATCCACATGAGAAAGATGGGTTGTCCAGGTTTTACTATATATGAGGATTTCATCAAAGAAAACTGAGACAAAATTACGGAGAAAAGGACAGAAGAAATGATTGATGAGGCTTTGGAAAGTGGAGGGAGCATTACACAAGCCAAAGGGCATGACCAAAAACTCATAGTGGCCCTCATGATTTATAAATGCATTATTAGGAATGTATGCCTCTTTCATACGTATCTGGTGGTAGCTAGAATGAAGATCAAGTTTAGTAAATAACTAGGCGCCACTCAATTCATCCAAGTGGTCATCAATGACAGGAATGGGAAATTTGTCTTTAATGGTGAGTTTTTTGAGGGCGCGGAAGTCAGGAAACATGTGCCAAGAACCTTATTTCTTAAGGACCATGACCACAGGTGAAGAGTAGGGGTTCATACTAGGGCGGATAACACTTGCATTGAGCAGGTCTTGAACAATTTTCTCAATTTCATTTTTTGGGGAAAAGGGGTGACGATAGGGACGAATATTGGGAGGAAGGCTTATTGGGACAAGGGGAATGGAATGATCATGAAAACCATGGGAAGAAGGAAGTCCCTGGGGAGTGGAAAAAACCACTTGATGTTTAGAGAGGATAGATTGGAGGTCCTATGACACAACATGTGTTTTAGTTTCTTGTATGGCATGGAGTTGGAAAATAATGCCAAAATGACCTTTTTTTAGAAGATTTTCCATGAGATGGGAACTAATGATCTCAAGGGAACCGATGATGATGCCTTGTAACTTATATTTTTGGCCCTCCTGGTCGAATTTCATGGTTAATTACTTAAAATTCATGAGAATGGGACCCAAAGTCCTTAGCCATTCTACACCCAACACAATGTCACAACCGCCCATGTCGATAGAAAACATATGATATTTCAAGTGGTATTCACCAATTTGGAGACACGCATTTTCACAACGCCCTCCATATTTCATGGACTCGCCATTGACAATGATGATTTGAAAATTATTGACTGCACGGATATTGCAATTAGTTTCTTGGGCAATGCAGCGATGAATAAAATTATGGTTGCTTCCACTATCAACAAGAATGATGACCTTCCTATGCTTGATGTAACCAATTAGATTGAGGGTTTGGGGAGAAAAGAAGCCAGTGAGAGTATTTAGGGAAATGACTGGTTCTACTTCGGGAGAGTCTGAGGGAGGGGTTATGTCAGTGGGTTCAGGTAACAATGACATAAGGGGAGCCTCAATATCCTCTTATGAAACATCCTCTAAGATGGCCATAAAAATATTTTGTTCCTTACACTTGTGTCCAGAAAAATATTTGTCATCACAATTACAACAAAGGCCTTTGAGTTGTCATTCAACCATTTCGGCCCTAATCAATTTATCGATCTTTAGTGGAGTATAATGAGGAGTGGGAGTTACTAGTTTAGTGTGAGGAATAAATGAGGGTTTTCGGTTTTGAGAAGAGGCAAATTTTTGTGCTTCCTTATCTCTTTTAGTAGCGTCCACCCAACTCTAAGGATGAGCCATGAGGACATGAGCATGAATCTCATCCTTGAGGCCACTGATAAAAAATTCCCAAAAAAAATCATCAGACATGCCCTTTGTACGAAAAGGCAGTCGCTCAAAAGAAGATATAAAGTATTCCACTATGCCAGATTGTTTCAACTTTGTCAAACATCCTAAATGGTTGGTGTCAATGTCAAAGAGTTTATAAATCTCTGCCACAAAGTGTGTCCAAGCCACATACCCTTGGCGTGCATTTTTTCTCCATTGCCACCATTGCCAACATTCTTGATCTAGATGGAGAACACCATACTAGAGTTTGGCCAACTCATCCATAATGTCATACAAAGAGAAATAATGTTCCATTTGAGTTACCCAGCTAGTGGGATCCGATCCATCAAATTTGGTCACATCCACACATAGAAGGCGTAGGTCACACTGAAAGTGATGGGGTTGAAAATTCTAGGAATGAGAGGAAGTTTCACCTTTGGTATGCAAACATGGGTTAGATAAGGGAGGATCTGTAGGGATATGAAGCTTAGTGTGGATCATCGTAGTGACATATTCAAGCTGGGTAGTAATTTCTTGTTTGAGGTCTTTTTTGAGTTCCGCGATTGAGGCGGCAATGAAGGAATGCATCTTTTGATTTATGGTGGAAATATTGACATTGAGTTGTTGCACTTCTTATTGGGTTTCTGTGAAATTAGAGTGCAAGGTATTGAAGTGAGCTTCCAAGTCTTGGCTACGGGTATGGGCCATGATGATGAGGGAACACGAAAAGGGGCGAGTGGGACCACACAATAAATGGGTTATGGGTGAAGTGTATCACAATGATCAGGGCGATGAGTTGAATCCAATGGGGTAAATCCCAATCAAGGGTGTTGGAAGGGGGTCGGGTCCACAAGATTTTTTTTTTTCTAAAAAATGACAGGTATGACTACGATAATTATACTCCGATCTGAAGAATACTCCAGTGATGAAATTCCCAAATGCTTAACAAGAAGAAATGTGTAGTAATTTCACAAATCGAATGCAAGAGACACAGTTGCACCACAATAGATCTTGTTTGTTATGTTTTTTTTATTTTCGTCCCAATGGTTAGGTATTCAAGGGGTCTATAGACAAGGGTTTTCCCTGTGCTATATCTCTTTGATATACGTGCAGGGTCCAACAATAGTACTCGACCCAATATCTCAGAGCACCAACTAAGGAGGCTAGACAATGCCCTTAGCCGTACTACCTGACTACCCAGGTACAAGAGAGTATATTCTTGAGTGTTTTTCTTGGGGGAACAATAGCAGCCAAGCGATCGATCGGTTTATCTATGGAGGGATTCAGGAGCTCTAGGTCGATCCGTATATAGGTGTTGTCCGATGTGCTACCACTCGAAGGGGTACCAACAAGGGTTACAAGGGTGGCCAACATATGTGCACTTAAGTGCCACATGCATTTCCCACGTGTATGAATCCCCGACCACGGGTTTATGCATGTAACGATAGATATTTGTAGCTTAAATATGCCAGAATACATCTCTACCCTTAAAAACATTAAATAACAATTTTTTGATGAGGAAGGTACTCTGATACCACTTGTAATATTCCAGATATAAAAAAGTATGCAAAACATAAATAAATAGCTAGAAATGGAAAATGAACAACAAGATAACTTGAACAACACCACAATAATACCAATATGATACCGGAATAATACCAGAAAGAGAACTTTAATTAATAAGAGAAATGTTCACTTGCCTCTTCGAGGGTGCAACCTCCAACAGATAAGAGATCTATTACAATAATATCCAAGACAAAATTTCTCATACCCTCGACTCCTATTTATACAAAATATGTCTATCAAAAGAACCATATAGAGGAATATCCTTATAGAAGTGGAAGATTCTATTAGGTCTTTTTACATTGGACTTATTCTTCCTTATTGCTAGGCCTTATTAATATTGACCGTTATTACATGGAAATATAGTATTCTACCTACGTGAGGGGTTAAGTCCCTAACACACTCTCTTTATCCAATTTCTTTTCTATTCTTTTCAATCTCTACATTAACTTCATGTTGAAGTCCTTCTGTTGCTCCTTGGGTTTCATAAGCCTTTCATTATCAGCTTATGGCTTTGGAAATCCTTTTGCAAATTTTTAATGGTCTCTACCATATTCAAGTTTTCTTCCTTTCCTTCTCCATGTCCATTTGAGTTTGTTCCTTCAATGCTATGGACGTCCATCCCTCTGATATCATCTTCCTGACTATAATCCCCCTGTGTATATTCCATCCCTTTGCACTCTATGTTGATCCTAATATGATCTAAAATTTTTTGACTCTACAAAATGTGTAGCCAACAAAATTTGTTAGGCTAAATAATTTAACAAATTCATGAAATTATGTACAATTTTGGTTCAATAATGCATCATAATTTTTTCTTCTGATATCTTGAAAAATTGACTGCCCGGATCAATTGTTTGGGTGAATATTTATACTCTACTATCCAATACCTTTCCAACACTTGCTTCTATGCTCAATTTTTAGTCTTGAGCAGAAAGTTATGGTTATTTGAAAATTGTCCATTAATTTTGTTGTTCACGCTTCCACTTGGTGCAAATATGCGTTGTAATTTATGCATTTTTGCACCTACTCCATTAGAGTTTTTTGTAGGATCTCAATTGGGTTTCTTCATATACATATTTTTTAAAGTCAGTCCAAATATCACCTCTTTCTGGGTTCTGGGCTGCTAGTTACAACCTGTTGAAGTTCTAGGCCAACTAGTGTTTTTGGTCTAGAAAGCTACAGGTACATTCTGTGTTGTCTTAAACATTTTTAACATGCCCAAAATTTTAATTCAGTTCCAGGAATGTTTTCTATGGTTCAATATATTTCCATAGAATGCTCATGCACCTCAATCTGATTTTGGAGCAGAAAGTTATGGCCCTTTGAAGTTAGTTGGGTCTTAAAATTTACCCTCCACTATTCGTCCCATAACTTCCTCATAAAAGCTTCATTTGATGAATGGTTTACACCATTAGAAATCTCTCTACGAGGTTTTTCATTCGAGATTCAAAGATAGAGTGTACCTTGGTACACTCTATTTTTCATGGTTTTTGAGTAGCTAAAAATGTTGTTTAGGGCATAAAAAATGTGTTGCAAAAAGATGACCTTCAAACAGTATAAAAAATGTCGCAGAAATTCACTGGTTTTTTTCTATTGTAGACCATTCAAACAAATTCACATGCACAAATTAGAACATGTACACCCATATTTAGCATGTGCATCAACACCATAAGGTAGTGTATGCTCTGTGCACCTATAACCAATGTGGATCACTTCTCTGTCACGCCAATAACTAGTGCGCACTACTTTTATGTCACACGCCTATATCTACTACGCACAATTTTGTTTCATGCACTGATACTTGTTGCGCACAATTTTTGTGTCACATGCTAATATTCCATGCGCACTGCACTCTACGTGCTGCACCATGCCAAATTTTAGTACACTGCCACCGTGCACCAATGCTCTGCACACCATTAATTAAACTGTCACGCGACAATAATATTCAACATGCATGCATTGCATACCCACATTGCGTGCGCACCAACAAAATTCCTCTACGCTCTGCCAATACTGCTCACACTACGTACACCAATATTATGCGTACGCACACCCAACGTGCCAATATTACACATGTGCCACCCAATCCACACCGCGCAATGCTAAATTTAGTGCGCACAACCGCACACTATTATGTTTTTGCGCTTCACTAGTTTTGCTCCGTACAACGCCAAATTTAAGTGTGCACACCCGCGCACCATTATTTTTCGTGCATTACCACTCTGCACCGTGCAACGCCAAATTTAAAAGCGCACACACACGCACCAATATTTTTCGCGCATTACCACTCTGCACCGCGCAATGCCAAATTTAAGTGTGCACACCCACATACCATTATTTTTCGCACATTACCACTCTGCACTGCGCAACCCCAAATTTAAGTGTGCACACCCGCACACCACTATTTTTCTGCGCATCCCAAATTGTACTCTGCATCACCAAATTTTAGCATGCACATCCACGCACCCTTATTTTCCACACATAAAAAGATTTTCACTACGCATCACGCATTTTTAGTGCGCACATTTATTTTTCTGCGCATCAATTCCTCATGAATTCCACTGCAGAAATTGGGGCTTTTGCCAAACGTTTTCCTAATTTTCACCATAGACATTGTACAACTATGAAATTTGTTCAATTTCACCTCGATAACACCAATTAAACCTCTTTGACAACAAATCATTGTCGGTTGACATTCCTGGAACAGATTTTTCCCAAATTCAATTCACGAATTGAGAATTTTAATCAACTAATCTCGCTCCATTTGTCATGGCTTCCCTGTAACTTCAAATTTGACCAATTCCAGGTCTGGATTTGCTAGAACAGATATTAAATTAAGAATATCTCACCACTTGGCCAAATTTCTCAATTTTCCCATGAGTTTAGAATGCAAGATTATGGAATGAAGAACTGTGAGGTATGGAGAACGAAAAGATAAGTAAGAGTGACTCTAGCATCCACATTGATGAAATAAGACTAAGTATGAAAAGGGTCGATTTTTCAGGTTCTAGAAGTGAATGATTCATTTTGGAGGATGCGAGAATGGGGGATGTGGGACCGGAGGTCTAAGGAAAAAGGAAAATGGAATGAAGAGGTGTCCCACAACTGCATTCAAGAAATTGGCTAAGTATGAAAAAGGTAAGCGATGCATTATGCATGATGTATAAATAGGAGGGGTTCTTTTGAGTGTTGCGACTTTGCAAGTTGTGGGACACATGTATTTGTAGGATGAGGAGTGGATTGTTCTCTTGCAACAACAAAAAATGGTTAATTGTTGGGATCATTAAGTAAGAAAAGAAACTAAGTATAAAATTGAAGGTCTACAATTTTTCGGACCTGCAAACTTGATAGTAGCCCGATCCACAACCCGCATTTAAAAGGGAAAAATATTATGTATAGAATATACAGGAAACAAGAGAGGAGAAATAAAAACAAAAAGGATGAATCTATATACACTCACGTTGATCAACGAATGTAGATCAACAATACTGAATCATGATCCTGCAAAATTCAATGAACAATTATTCAACCACGCATGCATACATAACATAAATTCAATGAGATAAATCAATTATAAATAAAATCTAGACTTACTATAATTGGAAGGGGAGAACTTGAAGCACTTGCAACGATATGGAATGAGATGGAATCTAAATAATTTTTCACTTTATATTAGAATTTTTTTTCCAGCATTTGAGCCAAAACCACCATTTTGGGAAGCATAAAACAATCTAATTCCAAACAAAATTTTGAATGACTTTTAAAAGTTAATGGTTCTCCTAATTATATTATGACACTCTAATGTGTTTGTATATACAAAACACACTAATGCGATAAATATTGAGAGACATCAAAGAGTGACCTTTGTTATTGCCTCCACAAAGCAAAACCTCCACAAAATTTAAATGTGGATGTTTACATTTGCATTTTGTGGATTAAACTGTTCACCAATGTGGTTTTACTTAAATACTGCATCAATGCTATATAAATTGTATAGTGCACCGATTAAGTAAGTTAAAAAAAAATAGTGCANCCTCCACAAAATTTAAATGTGGATGTTTACATTTGCATTTTGTGGATTAAACTGTTCACCAATGTGGTTTTACTTAAATACTGCATCAATGCTATATAAATTGTATAGTGCACCGATTAAGTAAGTTAAAAAAAAATAGTGCACATTTATCATCAACTCGTTGAAATATACAACGACAAAATGAGTGGGAATTTCAGTCATTATTTCCTTCGCAAAGCAAAACCTCCACAAAATACAAATGTTTGTATTTTCATTTGGTATATTAAATTGTTTTTACGTAAACATCACAATAATGCATTATATATTGTATATCACATCATGTTCAAGTAAGTTACGAAAATAAAAAAACACCACGCATGTTTATCATCAATGAACCGAAGTATACAACAAAAAAATCATCGAGAATTTCAGTTTTTCTAAATGTATGTGTTTATAAATGAAAACCTTATTCATTATGTCATTATTTTTCCAAAATTTAGAGGGAAGATATGTGAAAGATAGATTTAATGGAAAATACTTCAGAGTGGGTGGATTTTTTTGAAGAACCAAATTCAAAAGGGATCATCGTAGGTCACATACAAATTTGTAGAGGAGAAATTTCATGTATGTGATTTCATTCTATTAATCATCTTAATCTTTCTCTTATTTGATTCAAGCAATTTTCAGTGCATTCTAAAAAATAAAAGGGTTTCATAATTACCTTCGATATTGGAAGCCCTAGCTTCCTTTTTGTTTCTCTTGCTTTCCCTCTCTATATTTCACAACATGATTTTTTTTTAAGCGACATATTTTTATAGGGTTTCTTTACCTATATCTGGGGAATTTGGTATCTATTGCAATGGGACCACTCATTGCATTGGGTCTGAAACCAACTTGTCGGTGTCTTTTTTTTTTAAACCGCCTTTGTGGCTAGCGTTGCACATTGTACAGGCATAGAGCACTAGTGCACATGTTTAAGTCAACAACACCAATGAATTCAAAATGTAAACAATATTAAAAAAAAACTCCTCCATGGTTAGCGGTGCACACG
>SNQJ01S0232776.1:14102-25912 GCA_010110895.2 Picea sitchensis | reverse complement strand
TAATCCAACTGACACTGGTGCAGGAAAAATTCTACCAAGAGAAAATTCAAGGGGAGCCAGCGAGGCTCCAGAAGGAGAACCTAAAACGGAAGAATCAGTAATGGGACAGGCAGAATGTGAGTCTGTTGAACATTTAGGAGACACAAAAAATCCAGTTTTTGAACCATCCATCAGTAGAATGGAAGAAGAAGAAGGAATTGTAGCCACAGAGAATGAGACTTTTGGGTTTCCAATCTTGGATATTTCCAAAAACATCAGCATGAAGAATATCCCACTATCATTGTTACCCACTTTCAGAGGTATGTCAAATGAAGATCCAGATTTATTTTTATTCGAGTTTGACATATTATGTAGAAGCTATAACTACTTAGATGATGCCCAAAAACTTAAGCTCTTTCCTGCTACAATGAAAGATTCAACCTTAAGATGGTTCATGAGCTTAGGAGAAAATACAATCCTCTCTTAGGAGAAAATACAATCCTCTCTTGGGATCAAATTAAAGACACATTTTTACGAAAATACCAAGACTATTGTAAGGATAATGCTAAAAACGACATTTTTAAAATGCAACAAACAGAAGATGAAATCCCCGAAGACTACTTAGAAAGGTTCTTATACAACTATCAGAAGTCAAAACTATTCACCACAGACCCATCTTTAGTAAGAACTGTATTCTTGAAAGGTCTCAGAGATGATTGCATAGAAGTTTTAAACTTGTTGAGTTCAGGAGATGTACACCAAAAGCCTTTTTCAGAAATTGCAGATTACTGTAGGAGATACTCAAGAGGAGAAGCTAAAACAGGAAAAGGACCAAGAGATCCTTTTAGCAGAAATACAAAACAAAGCTCAGTGACTGTCACCAGAACTAAGTTAGGAAACTTATTGAAGAACTTTAAAACATACATCTTGAGCACAATAAGTTACTAGTTAGATACTATGAAACTGAAAAAGAAACAAGAAGAAGAGGCTGCTTTAGAAATATTTTGTCATAGATGCCGAAAGAGGCATAGTGAGAAAGAATGCCCATTAAATGTCATAGAAATCTATGGTCTGTGTACACTAGAACACCCCACATCTGAGTGTCCAACCTTGCTTGAGATACAAGCCATGTATAGGGGAGGAGAAGTCTCACAAGAACAACCATACACTTCCAGAAGACCTTGGAGAGCCCAAAATTCCAATACATTTTATGATCCTAATGCACAATATCAACAACAACAATGGGGTCCTTCCCCAATGACCTATCCACAATGGACACCTCAGCAAGCTCAAACACAACCTTGGCAACAAGGTTGGAGGGGACCTATGTATGAAAATCCTTCTTACCCTACATATCCACAGTAACTTGCAAACATTTCCCAATTACTACCTGGATTCAACCCACCACAGATGCAAGCTTTACTCCCACCTCCTATATAGCAAAAATTTACAACCCCCTTGAACCCTAATCAACAACAATAAGTATCTATAAATGCCAATCAACAACCAAAAAACCAAGCTTCCCACAATCCTTTGAGACCAACAAAAATCCCTGCCCAACCAATCCCTAACCCCAATAATCGACCCACCCACCCTGTGCAGAATACAAAAGTTCAAACCTTTCCCACCTATGAAATTCAACTACGATCAGGGAAAGTTGTAAACCAATCAGATCTTGCAGTAATAATTCAGGAAGAAAATGATAATCATTCTGAGGAAGAAAACACTCAAACCACCCTTGTAGAAGAAGAGGCCTCTCCTCCTATTCCAATCACTTCTCAGTTTGTACGAGTACCCCAACAAATTAATCTCCCACCTTACCCTAAAATACTATTAGTGAAGAAACCCGACCCACCCTTGCACAGAGATATAGAAGATGAATTATGAAATGTATGCATAAAAATACCTATGTTGCAAGCCATTAAGGATATCCCTATATACGCCAAAATCATAAGGGATCTTTGCATTAAGAAACTAGGAAGGAAGAAGAAGGAACCTCCCCTTGTTCAGGTAGTGGGACAATTATCTGAATTTATTTCTGAAATGCCATACAAATATAATGACCCTGGAAATCTAGTAGTCACTGTTCAAATTAATGGCATTTCTCTACCAAACACACTCATTGATTTGGGTGCAGCTATTAATGTAATGCATTTTGACACTATGAAAAAGCTCCAAATCAACCAGTTAAGACCAACCCAAACCATGATCAAGTTGGCAGATAAGTCAGTGATTAGCCCTGCATGAAGTCTAGATGATGTCACAGTCACTCTAGCTTCTTGGGAATATCCAGTAGAATTTTTAGTCATCTATTCTAAATCATCCTCCAAACCAGGACACCCTGTGGTTCTTGGCCGCCCTTGGTTGGCCACAACAGATGCCTTTATCAACTGTTGGTATGGTGAGATGACTATATCCAATGGCACACATAGCCAAAAACTTGTCCTCTTCCGTCCTGCCCAACTGACACAAGAAATACCTATTTGGTTAGCAAACCCTTATGGAGAGGAAGATTGCATCAGACCTCTGTTAACACTTGAAAAAGTAAGAGGAATACAAGAACAATCAGATGAACAAGTCTTAAGCTTATTTTTGGCTGACACAAATTGCATTGAATACCCAAGGTCTTTTGCAGAATTGTCACATATTTTTAGTTCCAAATTTCAACAAACTTGGCACCTTGATATCACTCAATTATATACTTTATCACCAGCCTCCTTAGACAAGGAAGAAACTGTTGAACTTGTTGAGATTAGTCCAAGAAAACCTTTGTATATCAACTCTAGTTTGGAACCAGAACAAAAGACACAAGTGATTGAAATGCTTCAAAGACAATTTGATGCCTTTGCATGGGATTATGCAGACATGAAAGGCATTCACCCTAACACATGCAAACATCATATCTACACTAATGACCAAATCAGACCAATTAGACAACCTCAACAAAGGATGAATCCAACCCTTAAAGATATTGTAAAAGAGGAATTACAAAAACTCCTTCGAGCCAATCTCATATACCCCATTTCAGATAGTCAATGGGTATCTCCACTTGTCATAGTTCCCAAGAAAAATGGTAAGTGGAGGATATGTGTAGACTTCCGGGAGTTAAACAAAGCCACTCATAGGGATTATTTTCCCTTACCATTTATTAATCAGGTGCTGGATACCTTGTCCTGAAAGAAGTATTTTTTGTTCTTGGATGGGTTTAATGGTTACAACTAGATACAAATAGCACCCGAAGACCAGGAGAAGACCACTTTCACCTGCCCTTGGGGAACATATGCTTATAAGGTGCTCCCTTTCGGACTTTGCAATGCCCCAACCACTTTTCAAAGAGTTGTCCTAGCCATTTTCTTTGACTTGACCAATGATTGTGTGGAAGTCTACATGGATGACTTTACAGTCCATGGACAAGACTTCCAGGAAGCATTGATCAGTCTAGAAAAACTCTTGATTAGGTGTAATAAAACTAATCTTTCCTTAAGTAATGAAAAATAAAAAGTGATGCTCACTGAAGGTATTGTTTTGGGACATTACATTTCCAGTTCTGGAATGAGAGTTGATCCGGAAAAGATTTATATCATCACACAAATCAGAATACCTTCCTCACAAAAGGAAATCCGTAGCTTTTTAGGACATGCTGGCTACTATAGAAGATTCATTCAGAATTTTACAAGCCTAGCTACCCCTTTATTCAAATTATTATCTAAAGAAGCTGAATTTAAGTGGGATGATGAATGCCAAATATCTTTTGAAATTCTAAAACAGAAATTGTCAACTACCCCTATATTAAGAGGACCAAATTGGTCCCTTCCTTTTCATATCTGTACCGATGCCTCAGACACAGCCCTTGGGGCAGTCCTTGGACAAAGAGAAAATCAAATTCCCTATGCTATTTACTTCATCAGTAAAAATCTGTCTCCAGCTAAAGTTAATTATACAGTCACAGAAAAAGAATTGCTAGCTGTAGTCCATGCTATCAATAAATTTAGACACTATATTACAGGATATCAAGCTTTTGTACACACTGATCATTCAACCATCAAATTCTTAATGAACAAACCTATGAAAAATCCTAGAGTTACACAATGGCTCTTATTATTACAAGAGTTTAATATCAACATTATTGATAGACCTGGTAAAGATAATCTTGTGGTTGGTTTCTTATGTAGAATGATTCATCTGGGAGATAATGCACCAGTAGAAGATAACTTTCCTGATGAAAATTTATTTTCTATTTCTACATTCATTCTGTGGTATGAAGATGTCGCTGACTATCTTGTGACAGGGAAGATGCCTCATAAATTGTCTCCTAGAGAAAAACAAAAAGTAATTCAACTAAGTGCAAATTACATGTGGCATGGTGATTTCCTCTACAAAACAGGACCAGATTTGGTGATCAAGCGAAGTGTAAGGGAAGATGAAATTCATGATATTCTGCAAGCCTGCCATGATGGTCCTTGTGGAGGACACTTCACAGAAAAGAGGACCGCTTACAAAGTTTTGCAATCTAGTTACTACTAGCCCCATATTTTCAGAGATGCTAAAACCTATGTATCCAATTGCGATGAATGCCAACAAATGGGTAAGCCTACTACACAAGACCAAATGCCACTTCAAGCCCAAGCAGTTATTGAGCCTTTCGAGAAATGGGCATTAGATTTTGTATGGCCCATTAACCCTGCATCTAAAAAGAAAAAGTATATTCTTGTATGCATTGACTATGTGACTAAATGGGTTGAAGAAAAAGCTTTACCAGCTGCAAGTGAACAATTAGTGGTAGATTTCCTTTTTAATGATATCTTTACTAGATTTGGTGTACCTCGAGAAATTGTGACTAATCAGGGAACTCAATTCACCTCTCATCTAGTCAAAGTTGTTATAGAACAGTACCAAATCAAACACAAGAAATCTACACCCTACCATCCACAAGCAAATGGACAAGTAGAATCTACCAACAAAGTTATTGAGTCCATTCTTACCAAAACAGTACTGCTGCACCATAAGGATAGGGATGATAGATTATTAGAAGCCTTATGGGCTTATAGAATCACATGGAGGAATACAACATGACATACACCCTATGAGTTGGTGTATGGGAAGCAAGTGCTTCTTCCCATAGAATTCCAGATCAAAACCTTCAGGACTACAGTACAAGTTGGCATGAACTTGGATGAAGCCCAACAACAAAGACTCTTTCAGCTTAATGAGTTGGATGAAACCAGGCAGGAAGCACTTCAAAGAATTACCCTCATTCAAGAACAAAGAACAAAATGGCATGACAAGTATCTCAAAAAGAAAAAAATTCAACAAGGAGATTGGGCCCTATTGTATGACAACAGATTCAAGAACTTCAAAGGTAAGTTAACTACCCTTTGGATGGGACCTTATGAAATTGACATTGTCTACGATAATGGTTCAATCAGGATAAAGACAATTGATGAACAATAGACACCACTACTTGTGAATGGTCATCGATTGTGAGTTTACAACAAACCCCTGTCAAAAGAAGAATTCCTGACTCGTATACTACAAAATTCAGATATGCAACTGATCAGTAAGGAAGAATACCCTCCTATTGATCCCACATTGGTTGATTGGTTTTATTTGAAATTTTTGTACATAGGTGTGGATCAGAATTTTGTTAATAATTTGAAGGTAACAAGATATTCTTACCTCTTTTGTTTTACTTTTCGCAATTTTTTTTTTTTTTTGTAAAGTAGAATTTCTATAATTTATTTGATCCTTAACGAACTTGCTAAACATTTGTAAGTAAATTTCTATAATTTATTTGATCCTTAACGAACTTGCTAAACATCAGTTTGTAGGCACCAACAATATTCTGTTCTGCTTCGATACCAGAAATCCTGTTCTGGTCTGGTACCAATAGTCCGGTACCAATAGTTCGGTACCAGTCCGGTACCAGAAGTCTATCCTTCTACAGTACTATCAAGACACATTACCTAATTGACAAAGCATACTACACATATTTCAAAATCTTATGTCAATTAATTTGAAGTACGAAGCCATGCAAAAAACCACTTAAGCTGGAACCAAGAAGCCGAATGCAGTATCAAATGGCAGCCCTTGTGAAGCAATAATTTCTTTTGGTTCTATTGACAATTAAAGGGAAGTATTTTAATTTCTTTTGGTTTTGTTGCTTAGAAACAAAATAAAAAGAGGGACATAATTTTTACCTATGATTGCTCAAAGAACCATAATCTGCTTCAAAGACTAGAAGTTGCCTTTATCCAGTATTTCAACATGATTTAAAGGAAAAAAAAATATTAGCCTATAAGTAACTATCTCACCCTAACCAGACTTCAATAATATTCATTGGATTATCTTATTAAAGAGTAACATATGAGTATATGAACACTCTCTACCATGGGCACACTAGCAAAAATTTTATGGAAGAGGATGTACCAGTACCCTAAGGAAACTTTAGGTCATTCTCTTATGGACAAATTCAGACAAAATTATACATCTGGATCACTCTAAAGAAATAATGTGCATTAAAAAGTTTATTTTCCCCCCAGACAAATATTTAAAAGACATTCAAAATAAGAGTATATGCCTTCCAACCCAATACCATCCCATCCTATTAAAAGGTTTTCAGACGAGCCTCCTTTGTCACCATGCAAAGCACTCTTTAATCAAAACCAAAATAGGTGACTATGGACAAGAAGCCTCTGATGGAAAAAGGGTTTAAGAGACTAACCCGCCAGGATACTGAATAGGTCTGCTGGCAGTGGGTATCGGTCTGTGGTATGACTAGGCAAACATATCAGGGTACTGAACATGCCTATTGGAAATGGGGCATTCTTCCTGGGGAAAGCACCTTTCACTAATTATCACAACTACCCCACCGGAGTACTTAACAGGCTTGCTGGCAGTGGGTTCTGGTTGAGAAATGTCTCATCTATACTTGTCTGATTGAAAAATTCACTTTTGTCATCCAAAACAAAAAGAGCAAAGGTCACTATTGGCTTTCATGAGATACAAACTCCATATTAATCAACAACATAATTACTTCAAGCAAATGTCCATTTGAGAATCACCCTAAGTCAACTTACCGGTCTGACATCTAAAGCCTACATTACCTAAGAAGGAAACTTCTTAAGAGTGGAGCCCTACCTAGGGAGTCTAATCTACTTATACTATGAAATTTATCTATAACATCCAATGATAGTAAATCTCTGAAGCAAGTTTTCTGGAAAACATATAAATATTCCATGTTTCACTGCTGAATTCTACCTTTGTCAATAATCCATCAAAAGAAGGGCAATTTCACTTTTAGGTATCAGATCATATGCTAGGTGATAAATGTACTTCTGGAATTTGATTGGTTTCTTTTGCTCTTATCATCTTTTCTCCATTATGATATAAAATGTTGAATCTTCTTGCATGTAGATATACAACATCTTTGGCATGGGGGAAGGTCAAAGAGCCCATTCAGAACTCTTTTTCAGACTCATGTGATCACCCTGCAGAACGAAATACAAAAGAAGATAAGCACATAATAAAAGAAGTATAGGATATTCCCATACCAAGTTTTCAAGAAATTTCAGTCTAAAAGGATGAATTCTGACAATTTACAAGAAGTTGCACATGCTATGGGTATTGATCATACAAAGTTAAAATCAAAGGTAACATGGTATTTATTTTCCTATGCTCATAAAACTACAATAAGTATGAAAATATATACTAGATCTTATGACCTTAGTATTAAAACCATGCACCTATCCCTCATACCCATATGCCTAAACTTAATCAATCCTCTCATAGCGCTCGAACATGGTTAAGGGAAAAATCACATCAAAATATGAAGCATGTCTAGTAATGATAAGCCATGAATATATTTCGTCCTTAAGCAATTCATGAACCTATCTTATGTCATGAACCATGATCCAACATCAAATTCACCACCCGAAAGTCCAATCACCTATCCCAAAATGATGCTTTGACACCCAACGTCTTGTCATAATCATTATAGTAACGGGTAGAAATGATATGGCTTATCTGGGTGGCGAAGCCATCCAGATAAGCCTGACTTGGTCATAAATTTTCCTTGCGGCATCCTTACTTAAAATTACCAATCACATTATCAACACCATCACCATATTCCCCTTGTCGTGAGCTTTCTCCAGTCTTGAGCTTACTCCTCTCTGGTACCAAACCCTTACCCTCATCAATTGACTAAACCCTTGTGCTACAACCCGATCCTTTTCTCACAACTTATAACGATGGTCGTTAGTAGACACGAACCGGTCTTCCAAATTTATAGAGAAATCGAGGAGTTCCAATTATGTCAAGAAAAATATGCTAGATCGGGATGGATGCCATTTCTAGAAAAATTCATAGGTTGGCATGAGAAGATATCTCACAAATTTATTCATGGTTACGATGGAGAGATTGCACATATAGGCAATCTACAACTGACAATCAATGAAGCAACCTTAAGGGAGGTCACAGGATTACCTAACAGAGGAGACAAATACTTCAAATTTGTAGGAATCAACAAGGAAATGTGCCAACGATTCTTGAAAGAAGACCATCAACACCTTGACTGGAAAAAGGGGATCCCTAGGAACTGTATCAAGGAAGAGTATCATCCAATGATTACTAGTCTTCAACGATTCGTCACTTGTGAGGGCAGGTATGCTGTGACCTTCATATATCATCTTAGGCTTCTATTACACTTTGAAGGAGGCCCTAAAATTGATTTCCCATATTTTCTATGGATGAGTTTGAACAAAATGGTAAGAGGTGTTAAATCCCTATCCAAAACTGAGAAGACTAGCATTTACCATCAAGGTCTCATTAAAATGCTAGTTTTACATGAACTTAGGAAACAGAGGATTAGTTTGAAAACCCTTATCACTCAACACCTTCCTACAGAAAACAAACCTATGGAGGAAACCCAACATGCTCCAAAGAAAAATAAGGAACCTCAAAAGAAAAAGGGCAAGAAGGATAAGACAACTCCACCATCATCTAGGGAAGTGAGCTAGCATGAAAAAGCAAGGCCCTCTTCCACAGTCAATAAGACTTTTAAAATCTCCGAATCAAAAGGTAAAAACAAATTAGTAGAAGAGACTTAAACAATGGCATTTGAGGAAAAGGGCCATCAGACAAAAATGATGAAGAAAGGGAAGCATAGCTCATAAACTAAAAGTAAACAGTCTATGACACAATCCCCTGTCACCATTTCACAATTAGAAAAGAAGAAAAGGAAGCCTATGAGCACCCCTGATCTGGTACCTCCTTGTAAAAGAACCACGAGGAGCATGGAAAAGAAGGGAAAAACAATCATCAGTCCTCATACACAGGAAGATCCAATCGATCTTACCTCCCCTTCTGAAGATTTATCAGTCTAAGATGACATCCCTGGTTTGACTAAGGAACAAGCCACTATTACTTTATGTGGGATGAGGGAGGACGTTGAGGAAAGAGCATGCATCCAACCAGCAACGATGGAATCAACAAAGACCTTAACAAAAGAACAAATGAAGAAAAAGATTGGGGAATTGCAAAAACAAAATCAGGAACTCCAACAAGAAGTGAAGGAATACCAACTATTGGACAAGTATATCAAAAAGGAAAATGAGCAATTGAAAGCAACCAACCAACAACTTCAAGACGACCATGAAGATATTTCTAAAAAGCTCAAGAAGGTACTCCGAATCCTACAATACGTTAGGGTCATAAAAAGGGAGCTGAAAGAAGAGGCCTCAACCATCAACATCATTGATCCACCAAAGTAAAGAGCAAAGTCTCAAGTTTTGAAAAATTTTGGGTTTGTTTTCAGTTGCATGAGGACATGCAATGATTTTGGCATGGGGGAATGTTGAGACCCGAAATTGACATCCCCATTACCCTATTATACTATTCATCTATACCTTTTTGGCTTACCTAAGCTTGGGTGAATGACAAGAACGCTACCATTAGCTAGTGATAAGGTCATAAGGTAAAGTATGGTTAATTCATGCATTTTGTGGTTTATTGAGCTAGGGAATTAAATATTTCATGTACTAATGCTTCAATTTTCCATGTATAATCTTTGACCTCTAGATAAATCCAGCCTTTCTGTACCAGCTCAACTATCTGGTACTTGTGCACCAAGACTACCACTGTCCGAATCCAGTACCAAATGCATTTGGTACTAAATCTCATCTGTTGTGATCCGTTACCAATGACCATGGACTGTCGTGATCCGGTACCACCATTTGCACATTGTTGTGATCCGGTACCATCTACCTGTCACGATTCGGTACCAATATAGAGAGATGTACCAAGTTTAGCTCCAGATTGCCCAAGACAATTGGTGGATGTTTATTTGCTTTAGCAAGGCTATGTTAGAATAGTTTGTTGATTGTCTCATCCTCATGCACTTCGTGTCATGAGGATGAAGCTAAAAGATGTAACCGAATAATTAAATTTAAACATTTGACTAATTTGCAAATCACTTCACCTCCTTGTGTTTCACGACTAAGACTATTTAAATAGTCATGGAAAGGATGGTGGAAGAGGAGAGTTAGCATATTACCAAAATGTGAAGTAGCATGTGATATTGCAGAACATATTCTGAGTGAAGACTAATAGAAGAACGTCATTTATCTCCATGTCTTGATTGTTTATGATTGAATATGAGTTGAGTTGTTAACAAAAGTTTGATTTTATGTTTTGAGATTTGAGTGAGAGTAATGTGTGGGTTGAAAAAAATCTTACTGTAGACTCTAGTAGCTGACCTGTTGAAGTGGCAAGGGCCCACTACCCAACAAAGGTCAGCATCTTCGTAGATTAGCATTAACATTTGTTTTCAATAGTGTAAATATTAAAATTAGCTGAAGCTTTAACTCTGTTAGATGATAGCAGTACAACTTAGACTAGGATTTCCATTATATGATTGCTTAGAGATCTTTACTCACCCTGTTTTTGCATATGCTCTGTTTTTATGAATTTGATTTTGTTCTATAGACATGAATGTCAGCAGCAGTAGTCAGACATATTTGAAGGAGAACTAGTGATGTTCACAACAACACATTGTGAACCACAACATACTTAGTATATTGACTATTGAACTACCCATGCTATGTCTTGATGATTGATGTGTGATTTCCCTTTCAGAAGTGTGGATTTCATAGTTAGTTTTCTGGGTCAGATAGCAGAGTTGATATGTCAAACCAACTCCATCTCATACTTTCATGTGCCATAATGGAGTAGATAGCCTCTTTGTGAAAGACAACCAAAGTGCATTGCAGTTTGCTATTTTGATTTGTTTCCAGCATGCATAATCTAGCTTAGTTCTATACTCGTGACATTAGAAATTACCTTTCTTACTGGTGTCTTGTAACTTTGTTGATTATGAATCCCAGATTGATAATTAATGAGTGCATTATACTAAACATATAAGTATCACAACAACAAGTGTTACCCTTCCCCCTAAACTTAACCACCTAAGACTCCAATTTGCAATCCTTTTTTCAAAAATTTTCACCAACCAGTTCCAATCAGTCCTATTATAGCAATTAGGTTTAAAAAAAAACCCAATATACTTAAATCCAACATCTACTAGTTTTACTTCAAAGGGAAAAATCACTTTCAATAGAGCTAAGTCCTCTACTACCCAACCAACTTCTAGAAACGAGGATTTCTGAGGACTGAATGTCATGCCTGTTGCTTTACAAACAAGTTACATAATCTCCTTAAAAACTTCCCACTCAACAATATTACCATTTCCAAAAAGAATAACATCATCAACAAACATCAAATGTGTAATGCATATCCCTCTTGCCACTGGTATTCCTTCTATTTTATTCTCCCTTACC
>SNQJ01S0232774.1:14102-27039 GCA_010110895.2 Picea sitchensis | reverse complement strand
TCGTTACGATATGAGTTGTATTCTAATGATAACAAATGTTTGATTCGATTACAGAAATTGGTTGATTGTATCAAATCTTTTTGATTTGTGTCTATAATTAAATGTCTCGTTGGATGACTCTGTCAAAACCCTGTGTGATGACTATAGAGTAATCTAACTGTTGAATCGATGTTTGTCGAGTTAGTTCGATTACATTGGAAACAATTCATGCATCATGAGAGTGATATCGTTATGATGTTATGATTTTAATGAGTCGATTATGGTTGAATTCACTTGTGGATTATTTGAAACATAACACAACAAAACTGTGATTGGATTCTATGGATACAACGATGTATGAAATCATTAATGCTTTCCATATTGATAATGATTTGAATCATATGATTTGATTTGTTTTGTTATTGATTGTATTCATGGAACTTTCTGGTTGAGATTTGATTCGATTTTGGGAAGAATTGAAGAAACATGGTATTTCTATTTTATATCGATTGTATCTCTACTCTGTCCCAGTTGTATGATTTTCATTTTATTTTGATCTAATCATTAGTGATGTATTGATTATTGCTAAGTGATTAGGATCGATCTGGTTTGATTTAAATCTGGTCATTTTACTATTCTGGACCAGCTACATAATCAAACGATTCTGTAGCTGAGTCCATAGAATCGATTTTGTTATTATTTTCTGAATAAAACAATCTTCTAACTTGATTCTGGTGTCTATTGCAAGACAATTCGAATTTGCAATGGATACTATGGGCAGTTAGGATATGATCTACAGATTTCAATTGCATTTTAGTTACTTAGTTTAAGGGATTTTGGGATTATTCCCAGATTTTGTAAAACTGTTTACTATTTTTCACAAGGAGGTTTTACCTTGTGAAAACTTATTTAAACTTATGATTTTGTAATAATCAAACAATCCTCGGTAGGGAAGAACAAGGATATGGAGTTCTAATTCAATCTGGAGGCGAAATTGGTGTCTTGTTGTAGCTTTCAGCTTTTCAATATATCAACACTTTCTTCCATGTTTGTATATCAGTTTGTTCATGGTTTGGTATTACGTTAGCTATCCCGAATCACATACAAATGATATAATCTTATTACTTTATCTATATCTTGTTTCTTCCTAAATTGATAAAGGAGATAACAATTCTCAATTCATTTTAGTGAATGATGAAACTTTGTCTTCTTGGTAATTTGAATTGTCACATATAAGCTTGCTGTATAATAGGTTTCCCCTTTTGCAGTTTATAATCAGAAAATTGGTGTGATAACCTTTTATGTCTTGTTTGTCTGTAATAATACTTGAGGAAGCATTATAGCTTATAGTTTCAGAGAGCTTAAGGACTTAGCGGTGTGAGTTTCCCTCCTCCAATCGGCTTAGAAGTCATCTACCATACAGGACATACTTGGAGCGTTTCGAGGTCAAATAGTTAGGTGTTTATTGTTTTAATTAATTAGTAGTTTAGTTAGATTTAGATTAGATTATTTAATTGGCGTTGGATTTTCTTTCTGTTTTATAAAATACAAAAAGATAAAAGAATAGATCCTTGTCTTAAAGGCCCGTGAACATGAAGTTTCACGAGGGTTTTAATCAAATCCGTGATTTGTCTATAATGTATATTTTGTGAATAGAGAGTGATTATAGGTGATAATTAAGTAGTTGATTTGAGTTGTACCTGATGAAGTAGTTAGTATCTTGTAGATATATAATAGTTTGTAGTTTATAGTTAGGGTGGTATAGTTATTTTAGTTTGTTTTTATTAGTTTCTAGTTTCCTTAGTTTAAGATCCTTAGCAGATCAACTTTTCTCTTTTGGTTTCCTTACGAGACCTTTGAGCGGCCAATGGAGCCGTTAATTTCGTCAGGGTGGTCCATACCAAGCGACTTGGAGTTATTTAGACAACCCCGGACCGGTTCCACTCTTCGATTGGCGGATGGGTTGTTTAAGCTCGCCATTCTACATTTAATATTGGACTCACTTGTATCATTGAGTTGTGAAACACAAAAAGGCACCTAGTTTTTTTTTGGCCTGTGGTCCTATTACGATCATACGAGGGAGTTGAGCAGGGAAGAACTAGCCTCACAACTAGGCCTGTGGGACTTCAAGAGATTCTTTCTATTGAGGAGAAAGAAATTTTTATTATCTTGAAGTAGTGGGTGTGGCCGGATCCTAACCTTGCACCATCCAACCACTCTTATTTTATAATGCAATTCATTCTCTTATGTTCTTCAATGAATTTGACTCATGCAACCATTGTTGTACTTTCTACTTGTCACATTGCGACCACTACTTATATGGTCTTCTTTATCAAGTTTTGGATTGCATAACTACTTCTTTGGAGCCGTTAAACTCGTCAGGGTGGTCCATACCAAACGACTTGGGTTATTTAGACAACCCCAGACCGGTTCCACTCTTCCAGTTGACGGATGGACTGTTTCGCTCGTCAACACATTCTACCTTTAATATTGGACTCACTCATATCGCTGAGTTGTGAAACACAAAAAGGCACCTGGTTTGTTTGGCCTGTGGTCCTAACCCACGATCACAGGGAGTTGAACAGGGAAGAACTAGCCTACGCTAGGCCCCTGTAGGACTTCAAGGATTCTTTCTATTGAGGAAAAGAGAAAATTTTATTATGCCGTAGTGGGTGTGTGACAGATCCAACCTTCCCTTGCACCACGCAACCACCCTTAGTTTATAATGGAATTCAATCTCTTCTGCTCTTCATCGAATTTGACTCATGCAACCATTGTTGTACTTTCTACTTGTCTGTTGCAGCCACTACTTATATGGTCTTCTTTATCAAGTTTTGGATTGCATAACTACTTCTTTGACTTCTTTTGTTCTTGATCTTCAATTAGACATTGACAGGCACCCTAGAACGAAGAGTTCTTCATCTTGGACTTTGCTCTTGTTTTAGATCTTCTAATGTGAACCACATAGACACATTCTTCTCACCACTTTTTCTCATTTATATAATCTTCAAACATGTGTGAAATTTAAAACATCATGTCCCTTTATTTGAACCATTGTATCTTTTCATTTAAAATCATAATCTAAACTTTAATTAATATCATTATTCTTTTTTATTCATTATTCATGTTTTTCATGATTTAATTCTCTTTTAATCATGACTGTGTAGTGGTTCATTTTTGTGATAAATTGATCATAGTCATGGATCAATTTAATCCATTATACTCGATCCCTAATATCTGTTATATTTACAGAGACTAGATTCCGCGAAGGCTCTTCCTTCAAACCATCACATATGAAAGTGCATTACAGAACAACAGACTTACAGAATATAGCTATGTATAACAATTTTTTTTTTTTTAAACTTCTTATGTCATATGAATGATGGCATAGAACCATAGGCTTAGCAATTTCAGAAATGCATTACAATCTGCAATGTCAAACCTCTTTACCATATGACCAATGGCAGTGACCTCACGTTTAGGCGAGACGTACTCCTAAGCGTTTATCATTCCAACAGTCACAATTCAATCTCCTAACGAGATGGACGGCTAACAGGATTTCGACACTTTTCCCATTGAGTCATCATGACTTCCAATATTACAAAACTCATGATCACGATATCATCAAACAATCGGATGGTTCATATTACCCACTAAGATGGACGGTTATCAGAATTTTGGTGTTTTTCCCTTCGAGTCTTCATGACCTCCAATGGCTCAAAAATCCTAATTATGATATCACCAATATGATCAGATGGTTCATGTTTATTTAGCGGAGACAGATCAATGGTCTACTTTAAACTTTAAATTGATCCTTGCTTTCCTTAATCTGATGTCCAGGACTTGATTAGGCATTGAGATGGATGGCTACTGAGATTTTGGCATTCTTGTGATGAAGGGTCTCGACACTCCATGCCATGATTGCCAAAATAGAGCTTAGCTGCACTATCTCCTTCCCTTCTCGTGACCACTATCTGTGACCAGGGTCCAAGCCAGAGGAGTGAGTCGCAATTTCTCATATCGCGAACTCTTGATATAAGTTACCTCGCTTGAAGACCGTGAAACTCCGAAAATGCTTCATGATAGATCAATGGTCCATAGCCTCGATGATCCGACGAATGATGGGGTTTCGACACTTTGACCTCACAACCTATTTACCTCACTTATCCTATCCTTCCACATTGAGATGATCTGATGACTGATGGGAATCAAGTTTAATTCAATGACTGTTGAGGCTCTCAAAGCAGATCAACGGTCGTCAAATTTCCTCGATCCACTGGTCTGGATCTAATCAGGACTTCGCATTTCACGATGTCGGGGGTTAGAGAACCTCCCTTCTTCTGACTCCTAATTTCTTGATATTCGATATTCTGATATTTGCTTAGGTTGGATCGACGTTCCACGACCCTTCATGATCCAATGGTTCAGATCATATCATGATTTCGTGTTTCACGAGTTCATGCAACACTGTCTTTGAATTTCCTGATTTGTGAGTCAGCAGAATTCCAATCACTTGCCACGTGTCCTCTTGATCCAAAAGATCAGATCATTTCGCTACTTTGGAGTGTTAACTAACTCTTGGCCTTATCCTCCTTGTAGCTCCACTAGATCCGAAGACTGACGGGCATTCTTGAAACAGATCAACGGTCACAATCTTTCAATGGTCCTCAAGCCCACGATCACTCAAATGTACGATGTGCATTGTATTAGACGATCAACATGGTCAAACTCTTGATCAGATGGTTGTTGAGGTTCTCATTCTAATCGGACAGTTGCTGAGGATTCTCGCATTTTCTGTGAATTGATCAATTGTTCAGTATTTTCATTGATCCCAACGACATCTCTACAATATGTTCTTCCTTCAGAACTTTTTATGATTGAATTATTGTTGATCCTACCATGATCAACAATAGTCACAGATTTCCTCTCTCTACAATGTTCTATTCCTTTTGAGTTTTTGATCTTTCGATTATTCTCTTCTCCTGTTCTCTCTTTCGACCTCTGCACACTGTTTGACATCTCTTTCTTAACTGATATATCATTGACATTGATGACAATCTCATTTGTCATTTAACAATAGATCATCACATTGAATGTTGACATCAATGACAATATCAACTATGGTTATTCATCATTAACAATAGATCATCACATCGACTTTTGACATCAATGACAATATTTCCAACATGGGGCACATTAGGCCCATCATGAGTCCTTTTACATCTTCAGTTGTTTTAGTATTGAAGAAGGATGACACGTTATGTATGTGCATCGATTACAAAGCGCTCAATAAGAAAACACTCAAGAATCAATACCCCATTCCACACATAGATGAGATAATGGATGAGTTACATGGGGCAGTCTTCTTCACCAAGATCGATCTACAGTTAGGATACCATCAGATCAACATTAGGGAGTAGGACATTGAGAAGACATCATTCTGGTGCCATTTCAGACACTTTGAGTTCTTGGTCATGTTGTTTGGATTGACCAATGCACCAGCCACTTTCCAGTCTTGCATGAACCAAATATTTAGAGGATAGTTGGGGAAGTACCTTCTGGTATTCTTCGATGATATTCTGATCTACAACAATACATGGGATGGGCATTTGGCACATTTGGGGGAGGTCTTGGACATTATGCAGGAACAATCATTATATGTCAAGGAATCCAAATGTGAATTTGGCATGAGAGAACTATTGTACTTGGGGAATATCATTAGTGAGAAGGGAGTACAAGTTCATTAGGAAACGATTAGGTCCATTTTGGATTGGTCAACGCCCAAGAACCTCATGGAGCTAAAAGGATTCTTTGAGTTATGCAGTTACTACAGGCGGTTCATCAAGGGAATTTCACAGTTGGGATCATCACTAACAGACTTGACCAAGAAGGGTTATTTTCATTGGATAGAGGAGTCACAACATACATTTGACAAAATGAAGGAGGTTATGAGCACATGCCCTGTTCTAGCCCTTCCAGAATTCTCACAGCCATTTGTCTTAGAGTGCGATGCATCAGGGGTGGGTATTGAAGAAGTTTTGATGTAGGGGGGCCACCCCATTGTGTTTGAGAGCAGGAAGCTCAACAATTTAGAGAAACTCTATCCTATTTATGACAAGGAAATGTTAGCGATCATGCATGCCTTAACCAAATTCAGGCAGTATCTGGTAGGCAACAAATTTGTAGTAAAGACTGATCATAACAGTCTCAAGTATTTCCTAGATTAGAAAAACCTCAGTGAGAGACAACAAAAGTGGGTCTCAAATATCCAAGACTTTGAATTTGACATTGAGTATGTCAAGGGAAAAAGGAATATTGTAGCAGATGCCTTGTCCAGGAGGCCAACATGATGTTCGATGATGGACATTTATATAGATTGGAAAGCTCATTTGTTGGTGTACTCCAAAAACAAATTTGCTTGTGAGGTGATGGATGGACAGGTGGTTGATAATAGATACTGGGTTCTTGATGACGTCATTTTCTATAAGGTATAGATCTATTTGGTTCCAGAATAGACCTTGAAGGGGAAAATTTTGAAGGTGTGTCATGATTCGCCTACAACAGGGCATCAGGAGTACTTCAAAACATATAAGCAGATCAGGGAGAGATTCTCATGGAAGGGTCTCAAGTATTATGTTCTGAAACACATCTGGGAGTGTATGACTTGTCATAAGAACAAGTCTGAGCAGACCCACTCTGCAGGGATGTTACATCCTCTACCCATTCCAGAGCATAAATGGGAGAGAATTTCTATGGATTTCATTACTGGCCTTCCTCGAGTGCAGGGCAAGGACTGTATATTTGTGGTGGTCGACAGACTGACCAAATTTTCACATTTATTTTCCATACCTGCAGACTACAAGGATATATAGGTAGCAGAGTTGTTTTTCAGGGAGGTATTCTGGTTGCATGGTTTACCCAGGTAGATAGTCAGTGATAGAGATGGGTGCTTCATCAGTGCATTTTGGCAGGAGATTTTCAGGTTGACAGGAACAAAGCTAGCTACGAGTATCAGCTACCACCCACAGACAGATGGATAGACATAGATCGTCAACATATGGGTGGAGGAGTATCTGAGGAACTATGTGGGGATGCAACATCACACATGGGTGAGATGGTTACACATGGGTGAGTATTTCTACAACAAAACTTACTATATGTCTATCAGGATGTCATTGTTCAGGGCATTGTATGGATACAATGCACCCTCAATTGTGTAGACTATGTTTGGGGACAACAAGGTCCCGGGGGCCAAAGACTGGGTGGAAGAGAGTCAAAGGATTCTATAGTCAGTGAGGGAGAAATTGTAGTCGACTCAAAACTAGCAGAATACATATGCATACTAGCATAGAGTCGAGTGCATTTTTGAGGTAGGGGATTTGGTTTTTATGCGATTACAACCATACAGACAATCCTCCTTGAAGAGGAGTGGAGAAGAGAAGTTAAAACCAAATTTTAACGAGCCATACAGAGTCATCAAAAGGATAGATGAGGTGGCATACGAGCTAGAGCTACCGGAGGGTAGCAAGATTCATAACATATTTCACGTCTCTTGCCTTAAAATGGTTGTGGGACAACAGATTAATATTTCAGAGAATTTTCCACCCTTTGATGAGTAGGGCTAGTTGGAGCTAGTGCTAGAGGAGGTACTAGAGAAGAGAGAGAACAAATTGAGGAGCAAGGTCATCAGGGAGTACTTGGTTAAATGGAGAGGTCTTCTAGTGGAGGATGCCACATGGGAGGGAGAGTATATTTTGCAGCACCCAGGATTGATGTTGCTTGAGGACAAGCAATCTCGGGAAGGGAGGACCATGATGTCTTGTTCCCAAGAGTAGGCTAGCAGGGAGTGACTTAGTAGTCTATGTGTTCCCGTAGACTATATTCAGGCACAAGAAAGGAACAAAATGGAGAAATAAGGGTGATTTGGTGGCTAAAAGATGAATTAAGCCAAAATAATAGGAAAAGTCTATTGGCATATTTATTACGGGAAGACATAAGGAAGAGTATTTTTTTTTCATTGATGGCAAGCTCAGCCCAATGATGATGAACAAGAGAAAGTGACAAGACCAACAACGCAATGATGATCGCATGGCAGAAAATACCGAAATGCGAAAGATCAAAGCATGTCAAAGACTCCATTTCGGAGTTTCTCGGACCGGGAAATTGGAGTTTCAGATACTGGTAGTTGGAAGTGTAGAAACACTTCACCACAGGAGTCTTGAAGTCATGAAATGTGAATTGTCTAAATCCTAAAATAGGCACACTCCATTTCCGAGTTTCGCAGAATGGAAAATTGGAGTTTCGGATACCGGGAGTTGGAAGTGTAGAAACACTTCACCACAGGAGTCCCGAAGTCGCGAAATGTGAAACGTCAAGATCTCGAAACAGGCACACTCCATTTTAGAGTTTTGCAGATCAAAAAATTGGATTTTTCGATACCGGGAGTTGGAGTCTCGAAGTCATGAAATGTGAAACACCGAAATCTCAAATCAATGAATTCGCGAAATAATCCTATCCGTCGGATCGAGGATTGATCTGGACCATTGATTAGACACGACAAAGACCCGTGAAGTTTCAAAATTATGATAAGATCTAGACCATTGGGGGCATAGGACATGTGGCGAAAGATCGTCATTTCTCTGATTGGAAAGTCAAAGGAACGAGGTTCCCTAGCCTCTCAAACTTGCGACATGCGAAATCATGAAATGTCGAAATGCAAAATCATGAAATGTCGAAATGATCGAAGCTAGTCCAGCTAAGCTCCTTCTTCGGAGTTTCAGAGATTGTGACATGGAGCATCAAGATATCTCATCACAAGAATTGCCGAAATCGTGAAATGCCGAAATGTAAAATTGCAACATGGAGTTTCTGGGATCGCAACATGGAGTTTCAGGAATTCGCAACATGCAAAATCATGAAATGCAGAAAGGGACTATTGTGAGTCTCGAAGACTCGAAGGGAAATTTTTTTAAATCCCATCAGCCGTTCGATTGGGAAAAGAAGGGATCAAATTATGAATTTTTGCGGACCGTTGATCTAGATCCATTTCGGGGATTGAAACTTGGAGATTCGAGATGCTTCGCAACAGGAACTCGCGACATGCAAAATCATGAATTGCTGAAATACGAAATGCGAAAGACTTTTTGTTCCTTGTAATGCAACGGTGCAGGTGAATTTAAATATGATCGGAGGGCTATTGTTTCACCTCACAGTTAATTGATCAATTATGATTCAGTTAGAAAAATTGATTAATTATACTTGGTTGGTTGTCGATTAAGTTGCTGAGGGTGTGTGAATAAAAGAAGATATGAGATGACTATGCATGGTTGGTTGTTCTGACTGAAAAGTGAGTTGAACTGTAGAAAGGTAAAACTACAGTATGCGCAGTGTGAAGAAAGCTCAGAGATAAGGAACATAAGTCGAACAGAAGAGAAAAGGGGAAGAGAACAGAATGCGCACATATCAAAAAGCATGAGAAGGAAAAAGAAAGAATAGATAGAAAGAGACAGGAAGTCAAGCCAAGTGTGAACAGAGCAGAAGAATAGTGTAGCAGAGAAGAATTGCAGAACAATGAAGAAGTGGTAAGAATTGATTTATCAGAGTTGTTGGTTATTCAATCATTTATTTGTAATAAGGGTGGTAGGGAGGTGCTAGGGAGGACTGTTTTCCTCAAAGGTTCAAGTGGGTGCTTGAACACAGGGGGTTGTAGCTTCCATCTGGGTGCAGCTAGAGAAACCAGGGTGGCACGGTGGTGCAAGGGAGAATTGTTGTTCTCTATTATACAAGTTGGTTCATGTGTGACTGAAATTTGGTACTTCCATCCAGTTGGTGCTGGAACACTTAGGGAGTTGTTTCTTCCTTCTAGTAGGTGCTAGAGAAACTAGGGAGTTGGTGCTTCCTTCTAGTGGGTGCTAGAGAAACCAGGGAATCGGTGCTTCCTTCTAGTGGGTGCTAGAGAAACAAGAGAGTTGGTGCTCTCAGAAAGTAGCAGCTTGTAAAATAGAGGTAGTAGCCTCAAATTGAGTTGGTGCTCAATTATAGATGATGTACAGAACTTAAAAGACTACCTATCATTTTGAAGAAGAAGAGGTTTTCTCCCTTCATGGGTTTCCTCCTGAAAATTTTTCTCTGTGTATATCTTATGTGTGAGTGATGCTCATTATTTATGTTTTCCATATGTAGTATAATATTGATGGTCACTTGGAGAAAGATTAAAAATGGTTTAATTGAATTAAAATTGTTTAAGCACAGTAACAACTTATTCACCCCCCCCTCTCAATTGTCTTAGTAATTTCAACAATTAGTATCAGAGGGGGTTCCTTTTATTTAAAGGTATATATGTAAGCTTAAACATGACAAGTCACGAAGGGACTTCAACGAATAAGCCTCCTATATTTGATGGAACAAATTTTTCCTTTTGGAAGGTTAGAATGAGAACATACTTAATGGCCTTAGGTGATGATGTTTGGGATGTAGTAGATACTGGGTACATAAAGCCCATTGTGATAGCTTCCAAGGATGATAAGTTAGAATTTAGATTTAATTCTAACTGAATGAATGCTATTTTGAATGGACTTGCCGAACTCGAGTTTGTAAAGGTGATGCATCTTCAAACCACCAAAGAAATGTGGGATAAACTTATTAGCAGCTATGAAGGAAATGAGAAAGTAAAAGATGTCAAAATTCAAACATTTAGGTTGAAGTTTGAACAACTAAAGATGAATGAAGATGAAACAGTTAGCAAGTATTTTTTTAAGAGTTGAAGAACTTGTGAATTCCATGAAGGGTATTGGTGAGAAGTTTGAAGAATCACTCTTAGTTCAAAAGATTTTGAGATCTCTGCTTCATAAATTTAATCCAAAAGTCTCTGCAATAGAAGAACTAAATGATCTTAAAACTCTGTCCATTGATCAACTTCTAGGAACTTTAACTACATATGAAATGAGAATTAGCAAAGATAAATCCATTACTAGAGAAGCATCGTTTAAAGCAGACAAGAATACTGATTCAAAATTAGATGATATTGAGGAAAAATTTGTGAGAAGGTTAAAGAAAGGATCGGTAAAATATCAAGGACCATAGGTCATTTTTCATCTAAGTGTCCCTATCAGAAAAAGGCGTAGAATTCTGATGATGAAAAGAAGTACAAATTCAAGAAATATAGTAAGAAGAAAAGTTTGTGTGCAAATAATGACAATTCCTCAGAAGATAAGGTAAATGAATTCATGCTTATAGACAAATAGTATTATGATAATAAAATCATAGGCAGTGATGATAATGATGAAGAAGTTGTGGTTGATATGGAAGGAGAACTGATCAGTGCACTCGAAGAGATTGACAGACTCATAATTAAGAACAGAAAGAAAAAACAATTGTTGATATAGTTTGAGAAAGATAGTAAATAGCCTTATGAAGACTTTTCCCTACTGAAAGTGGAATTAGAAGAGGCAAAGAAAATATAATACATACTGAAAAAAAAAATTGTCAGAGAAGAAAGCGAGGTGTGAAGCCTTAGAAGAAGAGATAGTAAAAACCAGAAAATAAATGGAGAAGTTTAAGGGATTGTATAACCAAAATCTGCCAAGTATTAAAGCCTCAGAAGGATTAACCTCCATTCTAAATCAGCAAAGCCCAAAGTTGAAAGATGGATTGGGGTATGAAGAGGGATAAAGTAGTGATCATCCAAGTAATACATAACCTATCAAGTTTATCAAATCCTCAAACATTGACAATAGTCACTCTGCAAAAACAAGAAGGAAAATCAGCCACCAAGAAGGAATGAAAGAAAAAGTACCAAAACCGAATCTATAGATCAGAGAGATTATCGGCATGAAAGAAATCGAACTCCTCAAAGAAGACAGACTTTTTCAAGGTACAAAGATTTTTTCTATTGTTATTGTTTTTTCTACTCTAATTTTGGTCACAAATCTATAAACTGTTCTTTAAGATTTAGATATGAGAAATCAAGTTTTTCAAGGAATAATTATCTACCTCTACAAATATTGAGACAACCAAGCAACAAACAATCACAGACTATAAATCATGTGATGTATGGGAGAAGGACACAGGTGAAACACAACAACAATTATGAGCATAACAATCGTTATGATCTGTTATTCTGTGAACCAGAATGTTACAACTGCCATAATTATGGACATAAAGCTGCAGATTGTCGCTTAAGAAATTACAAGCCAGATTTGATCCCCACTACTGAAAATGTCAAGGTTTGGAAGAAGAAAGCAGATGACAAATGTGGAATAGTGTTATCAGCCCAAAGACAAAAGAATCCCTGGTATATTGACAATGGATGTTCCAAACATATGACTGGAGACAAAAGTAAGTTTCTAACTCTAAGTGAAAGCAAATCAGGGAATGTAACTTTTGGAAATGATGCACCAGGAAAAATAAAAGGTAAAGGAATGGTAAGTTTGAGTAATGGCAAAGGGAAATCTAAATAAGTGCTATTTGTAGAAGGTTTGAAACATAATCTGCTTAGTGTCAGTCAAGTCTGTGATCGAGGATGTGAAGTCGTTTTTACCTCTAAAGACTATAGAATAAAATATGTGAATTCAGGACAGCTAGTTGCAAAAGGGATAAGAACATAAAACAATGTCTATGTGTTAAAAGAAGAAAAAGAAGAATTCCACTTAAGCAACTTTGATGAAAGTTGGTTGTGGAATAGGAGACTTGGACATCTAAATTTTGATCATATAATCAAGCTCAGAAACAATGGGGCAGTAAAAGATCTTCCGAAGATATCAAAGCCATATGAATCTGTTTGTAAACCCTGTCAGATAGGAAAGCTTACTCGCATTCAGTTCAAATCTAAAAACTTTCCTTCAAAAGAAAAACCTCTCCAGTTAGTACATATGGATTTATGTGGGCCATCAAGGAAATAAGGTATAGGAAAAGAAAATTATTTTATGTTGATTATTGATGATTATTCTAGACTAACATG